>SNQJ01S0001192.1:548547-567170 GCA_010110895.2 Picea sitchensis
AAATTTATAAATAGCAATACAATGAAAAATCCATTTACCATTTCATTTTGCAAGGATTTTGGAGTAGTGGAGATTCTCATTTCAACAACGAATCTTGTTTTGCTTGTTACCGGAGCTACAGTTGACCGTTTCTCTTGCCGTTTGGACCAGGTAGATCTTCATCTCTCCTTCTTTCAATTACATGGTTTAACATTCATTTTCATAGAAAAATTTAATTTAAAAATGAAGTCCTAAGTTGCCCCAAAAAGATCAAAATCGACCTCTTTTAAAAATGATGAAAAAGGGGGTTCTTTTTGCAAAAACGTTTTAGAAAGGGATGGCCAAGATGCCAACACCTCAATAGCTAATTGGGTAGGTCGTTTTTGGTAAAGAACCCATGAAAAATCCCCACATATGCCCACGTAGCCATAAAGAAGTCATTTTCATTTTTAAAACGTTTCGTTGTTGTGTGGTGAACATCGAATGGATAAGAGAGGGCGTGGTGATTATAAAAGAGGGTGTGGTCTCTTTAAATTATTTGGGCATTAGATCTTCATGTTTTTAAATTGCTTTTGAAAATTGCCGAAATTGCCAAAACGTTGAAATAATGAATTTTTATTCTTTTTGCTTTGTAGGTGACTTCGACGACCATGATCGAGTGGAAAGAGCGAGAACATGAGATTGATGACTTGGCTGCCTTGCGAAGTCCTCGCACACGGGCCACATTGTGAGCTTGTGGTTTATTAAAATTCTTCAAATTGCAAAAAATGAAGAAATAAATTTTGTTGCTTGAGCATATGATCGGCCTATGGGATGTTGCAGAGCAAGGATTCCGGATTGGCACACAACTTTTGAATATCGAGTTGGAAGATGTGTATTTCCTGACTGGCCTCTCGAAAAGAGGGGTTCCCATATCTTTTGCCGGGCAGAGGGCACTACCTGAACAAGCGGGCGTGTATTTGGCACGTCACTGCGTTCCAGGAGCAACACTGGTAGGGGGTAGAATCCCTATCAAGGATATCCAAGAGCTACCCCTCCAGTCCATTTTGTTCACCATCACGAGCATGGCGGGCAGTACTAGCACGCATCTGGCATCAAGATCGCAGGTGGCTTATGGTGTACAGGAACCAACACTGTTCAACTGGAGTGCAAGGTTCCTTCGAAATGTGAAGGAACAGGTTTCATGGTGCAGGATGGGACAAAAATAGTTTGGTTATGGCTCTTTTCTAGTTTCATTTTTCCTAGAGCACATCCCCCAGATGCAGCCTCAGATAGCACTGGCAGTGCGACCAGTGGACGAACCAAGGATGGAGAGATGGACTAGTATGTCTTCGAGGCTAGTAGCGGAGTCAGAATTCTGTTTCACTGGTGATTTCTTTGCCTGGATGAGACGATAGTATCTCTGGATAGAAGACTTCCCGTACACTGAGGTAGATTTCCGCGGGAGCATGGATTTGATTTTTCCCGTGGGGGAAGACTGGGATGTGTCAGGTAAGAGACTAAGCCATACCTTGTCTAGTTTTTATTTTTTAAGTTTTCAATGTATATGTATTTTTTTGGGTATATAGAAGAGTTTTAAAGAGATGTATTGTTTCCAACATGCAGACAAGGGAACAGTGCGCCTAGCCGATGTACCGATACCAGGACGTCGTGGGGGTGCTCCGGTTGTAGCAAATTCGGGAGTACCCGTGATAGGTCTTCGGGAGGTTGAAAGAAACCTCCAAGGACTCACGATGGGCATTCCTCCTCTATGGAGGCGAGAAGTGCCTTTACATCCACAGAGGCATACTGTGGGAGTACCAGAGAATGTCAATTCTCTACTGAGACGCGTAGTGCGAGCAGTGATATGTTACTCGCAGCACAATGTAGTGCAGGGATATTAGAGTCTCTTTAGTGATCATATTTTTGTATGCCTTGTCAGGCGATGTTGTAGGGGTTTAAAGACCCAACATTTTGCTCTTCTATATATTTTGATGTAATAAAAAACATTTCAGTCATGCCATATATATATATATATACAATTTCGAGTTTTTACAGTGCCAAATGATTTGTACATGATGATGTATGTGATGTATTTTAATTTACATGTGATGCTCAATTTTGCTTTCCTTAAATCTTATATGTGGGCGAGATATCGATCCATAATATAATTAGCTAGCAAATCTGAAACACTGTTAAGTTCTCTTGGAATGTGTCTATATTCGATGTGATCGAACATTCGTTCAAGATGGCGAACTTGTAGGTGGAGTCGTAGCAAGATAGGACTACGGATAGCGTAGATACGGTTGAGTTGATAGACCACGAGTTGGGAGTCTAAGTAAACAATGATACGGGATATACCTAGGGAGGAGGCTTGAGTCAACAGTCCGATGACAACATGATATTCTGCCATATTGTTGGTTGTTGGCCCTAAGAAGATACCTCCTGAACTCACCAACTCGTCAAATTGGTAAATAACCCATGCTGCCGAAGCAATGTTATGGGTATGTCGACTAGCGCCATCCGCAAACCCAAAAAAGATAAGAAAGGAAGACGTCATCTGCGCATGAAAACACAAGCACAGTCATGAGTGGCAACGGTAAAGACTCGAGCACGCGAAAGAAAATAGACACACCAAACTAAAATACAATGATGTACAAAGTACCCATGCTGGGTAATCTAAGCATAGTACTTTTTGGGTTAAAGCCCGTTTCGGGGCTCTCCTAAGGAAATTCCATCATGATCTACTAATTCGTAGGCGCCTCTGTATAGGACATGCTTCACGATGTAAGGACTGTGCCATAGAGGTTCTAACTTCCCTGTCCCCAATTTATCGTGAGCTTGGTCATAAACGAGGACTAAGTATCCTTCCGCAAAAGTCCGAGGGTGGACGGATTTGTCGTATTGACTCTTAATTCGTTTATGATGTGCTTCATTGGCGAGAGCAACATCGTGATGTGTTTCGTCCAGCTTGGATAGATACAAGAATCGTTCTTCTTCAGCATAAGTATGGGGCAGGACTTCTACTTTAAGTTTGAGTGATGGAATCTCACACTCGATTGGTAGAACGAATTCAATGCCATACACCAACTGGAATGGAGTGAATCCAGTTGAGGTTTTCACAGACGTGCGATAAGCCCAGAGAGCGGAGAAAAGTTGTAGATGCCACGATGTCTTGTTTGCCCCTACCATGCATTGAATCATGGTTTTCAAGACTTTTTTTATGGCTTCAACATGTTCGTTGGCTTGAGGATAGTAAGGGGATGAGTTTTCATGGCGAAAACCCAATTTGACATGTAATTCGCTCATCATCTGGTTCTTGAAATGTGCACCGTGATCGGTGAAAATGGAATGTGGTACACCAAAACAAGTTATGATGTGGTTGAAAAGGAACATAGATGCAGTATGACCATCGTTCAGGAAGGTAGGCATAGCCTCAACCCATTTGGTGAAGTAGTCGATGGCGATGATTATATAACCGTGCCCCCCGGCTGAGGTAGGCTTACACTGCATGAAATCGATACCCCACTTGGAAAAGGGGCCGATGGTGATAATGGGGTGCAACGCAGTAGGGTGGGTGCATGCCTTCTTGTTAAAGATTTGGCAGGGTGGGCATTTTTTGACGGCCTCGATACAATCTATGAAAATCGAGGGCCAAAACTAGCCAGCACGTAGGATTTTTTGGGCTGTGGCTAGTCCAGAAAGGTGACCGCCACAGGCGCCATGGTGACAATCGTTCAAAACGCGTTTAGCCTCCTTGTGAACCAGACATCGTCGAAGGATGGTGTCAATCCCACGGCGATACAAAGTGTCGCCGATGATAATATAACGGCGAGAGTGGTGACAAATATGTCGACGCTCTTCATGAGACATGTTAGGCTGAAAACGTTGGGTTTGAAGGTAAAGGAGAATGTCTCCGTAACAAGGATCAAAGGTGCTGATGAGGAAGAGAGATTCATCGGGGAGAGAATCTTTAGGTTCTATGTCTTCATCGGCATGAGGGAGAACATAGATAAGCTCTGCAAACACCAGGGATTTTTTGGCTTTGGCCTTCGTAAATTCAAGATCGAATTCCTGAAGGATAATGATCCATTTAGAATATTTTCCCCCAAGTACTTGGCATGTCAAGACGTGGTGCATGGGGTTGGAGTCCGCGATCACCATGGTGGTGCGTAATAATATGTAATGGTGGAATCTCTGGACAGTGATGACGGCTACCAGAGCCAGTTTCTCAACATGTGAATATCGGAGTTCAGGTCCAGATAGACTCTTACTCAGGTAATAAATCACATGTTCTTCACTGTTGGGATCCTCCTAAACTAACACCATTGCAATAGTGGAAGTGGAGGCGGCCAAGTAAAGGACGTAATCCTTTGTATATTTCGGGGGATGTAACAAAGGTGCATGGGTCAAAGAATGCTTGAGAGCATCGAATGACCATTGGGCGGTGTCATCCCAGACGAAAGGGGTGTTCTTTTGCAGTAACCGCATAAATCCTTTAGTGATCTCAGCATAGTTGCAGATGAAACGGTGAAGGAAGTTTGCTTTGCCTTGCAAACTTTGGAGTTGGGTTAAATTGGTAGGTGGGGGTAAGGCTAGAATGGCCTTAATCTTTAAGGGATCCACCCTGATCCCGTCTTTGGAGACAATGAAACCGAGGAGTCGACCGGATTCGACAACAAAAATGCACTTATGCAGGTTCAAGCGAATATGGTAGAACCGACATCGAAGAAAAATCGCCCGTAGGTGATCAAGGTGATCAGATCGATTTGATGAGTGGGCAGGTAAATCATCGAGGTAAGGCTCTGCAATATGCTTGATGTCATGGAAAGCGTACGACATGGCCTGCTGGAAAGTAGCACCAGCATTTTTAAGGCCAAAAGGTAGGTTTCGGTAAGAGAAAGTACCCCAGGGCTAGATAAAGGCTATCTTATGTTGATCAACAGGTAAGATTTCAATCTGGTTATACCCAGAAAAGCCATCCATGAAAGAGAAGATTACGCTCCCTGCGCAATTATCGATGATTTGGTCGATGAAGGGCATAGGGTAGTTGTCCTTGGGACAAGCTTTGTTGAGGTCTTGATAGTCAACACAAACACGGATGGTCCCTTGTTTTTTGGCAACCAGAACAAGGTTGGAGACCCATTCTGTCAAAGGGACGGGATAAATAAAGACAGATTTTAGAAGTTTCTCAACTTCTGCCTTTATAGCTGTGATTTTCTTGGGATGAACCGGGCGAAGCTTTTGTCGAACAGGTTTCGCGTCAGGGTAAGTCTTGATTTCATGTACGACGATTGAAGGGTCGATCCCTGACATTTCCTCGTAGCTCCATGCGAAGACGTCGCGAAACTCTTTAAACAAAGCAATGTAAGAGACCACTTCTTCAGGTGTGCAATTAGCACCAAGGTTGATGTGTTCCACGACACCTTCTTTGATCGAAATGTTAATAACGATCGTGGTAGAGATGTTACCCATATTCTCCTCAGAGAGAGTATCTGGTGTGAGGATAGGAGATTGCGGAGCATCGGTAACACCGAGAGGGGAGACAGAGTGTATGTCTCGGTGACTTTCTTCCAAAGGCGGAAGAAAAGAGGATCGATGATGGTTATCATCCCAAGGCAGATCGTCGATGCTAAGCATTTCCATAATCGATTTGTCGGAAGGGAAAATTTGGGAAATATAATCGACGACAGATGGCAGGGAATCCAACCATGAGGGCATCGAGTAGGCATCGGGTGCCAATAAATGTGGGTTGTTTGGAGAGGGAGAGGCAAATTGAATAGCTACGTATGCGGCCTCAGGTGGGCTAAGTGGCATGGTGTCACCGAGCACATCGAATTCCAGTGGACTAGGTACAATCCAAGGATCAGATGATTCCAAGGATTGATAAGGAATAGTCGAAATCATATTGACGACGACAATATGATGAGTGGTAGGTGGAAGTGGTGTAGGGAAAGTACCCATAAGGCTAGAATATTTCAATAAGCCAACACCAACTCTTTCATACGTAACTGGATGGTCTCCCAAAAAGGGAATGTTTTTGGTGACAGGGGCGCGAGCGTCGGGTGTACATAAATCGAGTTGATCAACGGTGACAATTTTGCCTTGATGAGGGAATTGTACACATCGAAACACCGACGAGGCGACAACGGTCATAGCATAGAACCAACTTCTTCCGAGCATTAGGTTGTAATCGAGGGGGGCATCGACCACCTCGACATCAACGGTAACAGTTTTGCCGCCCAACTGAACGACTAAGGATTGTAATAATCCGTGAGGATGAAAACCTCGTCCATCGAAAGCACGTAACATTGTAGGGGATATGTTAAGGGCAGGTGATTTTAAGCCTTTCCAACAAGCTAAAGACATGACACAAGTAGAGGCTCCCTCATCCAAGATTACCCTGTGGATTTATTGATTGTGAACACCAACATTGATTTGGAAAGCTAGCTGGTGGGAGAGTCGTGGTTGATGATCATTAAAGTTAAATGTGAGATTATTTGATGACTCATGATCGAAAGCGTCGATAGTAGCTAAGAGCGTTCTACGTTGGCTGGGACAGTGTTGTAGAACTTCCAAGGCGGACATAGCACACGACGCTTGGGCCAAATCTTCTACGATGTTGTAGTTTTGGGCAGCTCGTGAATTAGGATTGAAGGTAGATTTCTGGATGGTGCTCTTAGGAGGGCGTAAGATGGAGTCAAACGAAGGTTTCTCAATCTGAAGTGGCCCGGATGGAGGGCTGGAAGATGGAGGGCTAACGGAAGATGGTAACGGGTCCGGTATGGAACCATTAGCAGTCTTCGGCTTATCAGGTTTAATTGGCGTGTCATATGTCGCAGTGCGAGTGGTTAGATTAACCCCATTAAACATGTAAATGTGGGCACTTGTCGAGGCCTCATCTTGGGGTTGGTTGGAACTACCCCCTGCGGTGGGGGTTTGAGCAACCAAAGATTGTTGTTGTGGAAAAGGATTAGTAAGCACAGTGGGTTGTGAATTTCCCTTGAACAGTTTGGCCACTTCATCGCGATTTGGACAGTCTCGAGTATAGTGATCGTTACCACAAATGAGACATGGGAATTTCGGTTTTCGTTGTGGTTGTTTTCCGGTAGCAGGGGTTTGTGGTTGATTTTTTGGTTGTTCGTTGTTGTTGTTTTTCTTTGGTTTATTTCTTACTTTCTTATTACCCCCAAGTTGTTGTGAAGGGGTCGATTGGACCGCATTCACCTCAGAGAGATGAGTTTGAGGGGGGGTAGAGGAGGGTGCAGTTGGGCTAGGAGCAGCTGTCAAAGCGGGCCGCTAAGTTGTTCCAGTCGGCTAGGAAGTAGATTGGGTTTTGACGGAGCCAATAACTCCATCCGCATGCGAAGCAGATGATGGTTTGGATGGATCATTAGTGGCACGGGTAGCATTCAGTATCAACTTGTACAGAGTACCAGATTGTGAATAGACCAAGTCTAAGTACTGAGCTCGGGCAATGGCTTCTTCCTCGGTGACTACACCACCCATGGCAACATCACGAGCGATCTGGGGTAACAATGATTTAGTGAACCATTCCGCTAATAATTGGTCAGGAATGACCGCTTTGATTAGCCTTCGTCGCCGTCTCCACTCATGAATATGATCAGAGATGTGTATGAAATTTGTTTGATAGAGGGAGGTTAATAGTTTAGTACCCGTCTCGTATTGAATGGGTAGTTGGAAGTGTGTGAAGAAGGACACGGCGAGGGAGTTGAAATCATGAAAAGATGTGCGTGGTAGTTCAATATACCATTTCGCCGCGGACCCCGTAAGCGTTTGTTGGAAAAGACGCAACCGTATAGAATTGTCCATGAGGGAGTTGGATGAACACCACAAATGGAAAGTCATCATGTGGTTGTTTGGGTCTTCTCCGGACTTTCCATCGAATTTCGGGATATTAGAAGGAAGTTTAGCTGGGATAGCTGGCCAAACTGAAGAATGATAAATTGGATCATTCGTTAACCGAGACAAGTCTGGAAGGTCTAGGGTAGCTAGAAAAGGTAGTTGTCGGTTAACCTGTGGGTAATGCTGGTGTGGCATGGGGACACCAGTAGGGCCAATCACTGGGTTATACAGATAATTGTAACTAGTGGGCCCTCTTGTATGAGGTTGGTGTTGACCAGGGTACGTAGGATTTGAGGTGTTTTGAGAAGTATGTGCGAGCGGAGGATAACCAGATGGGTTTTGAGGATTATAAGCTGGATTTGGCGTTTGTCCATAAGGGGGTTGTTGTGGAGTTTGAGAGTTGTGTCCCGCCGAGAACTGTGGGTTTCCTGGAAAAGGGATATTCCACGGATTAGGCGTGGCAGACACATTTTGTCCATGTGGTTGATGGTAGGCTCCAGATTGAGGGTGCCCCCCAGCATGAGGGTGCCCCCCAAATGGAATTTGTCCTCCGGTGGGAGGGTGTCCCCCAGCTTGAGGTAGATTTCCTAGAATTTGAGAACCATACGTAAACGACTAACCGGTACTGTTGAATGGGTTAAGACCACCAAGACCGGTTCCTCCGGGTTGTTGGATAGGTATGGAACTTCCCAGCATAGCTTGAGTAGTAGAGGAAGTGGGAAAATTGAGTGCCTTGTACCCAAAAGGGAGTGATGATGTAGGTCTTGGTGTTACGGGTGTGCCAATAGCAGCTTGGCTAACCACCGCATTACCGGCGGGAATAGTCGGAACGTGAGGGACCATTGTAGAATGAGTCGTCTGGAGAGGAAAGGTAGACCTTGGGCCAATGGGCGATGTGTTCGGACCAACGGGCGGTGTGGCCGTAAAGATGGTAGTGCTGGTAAAATGGTCTAAAGGTATGGTGTAGGAGATGGGTGCATCAACACCTACTCCCACTCCATAAAGGTCCCGCACCATGCGCGGTGGACTTCGAACGATGTCTGCGGTCCAAAAGGGGTCATCGGCTAAAGGGTTTTGACGAGACCCAGCCGGAATGTCAGAAGGATTCATGACGAAAAATTCACCAACTGAATTCAGTTGGAGGACATGACGTTCATATCCCTCCGGAATGCGGAAAGCTTTCGGAGACTCTGAAACAATTCGAAAATTCTCTAGAGGAGTGGGAACTTCTTCTTGGGAAGTTGCGGTATTTTGAACCTCGCTCTGTTGAGGAGATTCCTCTGTAGAATGAGGGGGTAAAGGGGTGTTCCCTTCCATATTTTATGGAGGAATCCCCTTTAGCCTCCGCGAACGGCATGCAGGGTCGATGTTGGCGAAAGAGATCTATGGCCAACTACCGAAAAGAAACAACATACGCTAATAAAATCTAAGAATCACAACCAAACAAACATGACCTTCTCTCGATGACCGTACTAGTTGGTGATGAAATCCAACGTCGCACGATCAAGTCAAGGAGGGGCGGGGATAAGGTGGAACAGTTACAATGACGACCTGCTTAACGGACTTACGCCTTGGTGCAAGCTTCCACGCAGTAATTGTGGATTTACCCTCCAAGGAGCCCGAGTGAGTTTGACCAATGTCTGCTCCAGGTACAGTGAGACTTCCCTTCACTGTCACCTTGTGTAAGACCCTAAAGATTATGGTCGCTAAGGTTACCAATTCACAGTCAGCCCCTGGGCGGGTACAGTCGACAGTCCGATCTGAACGTACAGGCAGGGTATCTAGCCCGAAATCGACTAAAAGGCTTCCACGTAGTAATTGTGGATTTACCTTTAAGCGATCCCCATAATACAATCTGACCACCACAATTAGTTAAACCACGGAGGGATAATCTCCGTAACTCACCTGAATGCGACCTCGTGCGTAACCCCTGTGTGAGAGGGGGATCCTAGGAAGACTTATACGATAATTGGATTTGACTCTCCCTAACTCAGGATGCTAATGTTTGTTTTGGAAAGTTTGGAGAGTTATGCTCACAACCTAATCCAAAGTACTAAGCCTAATCTACTGTTGGTGGAGGATCCTAGAAAAGAAAATGTTCCAAATAATTTTTAATTAGCGTTGATTTTATAGCTGTTCTTTACTCAAAAGGGGTGCATGGAAGTGAAACAGATGGAATTATGACTCAGTCCCAAAAATGCATCAGAGATGATAAGCAGTCATTTTTTCCCGATGAACATCTATCTAAGGGAGAGAGAGTTCTTTTCACTAACAAGCACTAATAAGGAATGTCCTCAAACAAATTTTCTTCAATCAAATCTGATGTGATGCTAAAACTTTTGAGATACCTTCTAATATGCAAAATTCAAATTATGAAGATGTTTCCTTATTGTTTGTATATGAATAATGATTGATTCAAAACAATGCTCGCCTTACTAATTATCTTTTGGATCAATGAAAATTAGACCAACACAAGCAAGAATCATACAAACAATACACCCTCTTGTTGTGATCAAAACAAGAAGCGAAAGGAAAGAAACAATCAAAGAGAAATCAAAACTTCACACCAAAAGAAACGTCGAAGAACATTGATCTTAACTACAATCAAATGAAGATATCTGTAGGCCTTTGATGACCTTCACCAGAGTTTTTCGCTCAGTCAAAAAGAGAGAAAGACAATGTATGGGTTCCAAACTCCAAATGGAAGAAAAACTCAACAACAATAGTGAAGAAGGTTACAAGAATCCAAATAGCAAGATGTTTGTCCTTCAAAAAAGACAGATGTCAAAGTTGAAAAGGGAGAAGCATTGACTCACAAAGTGGCTCAGCAAGAGAGACACTGAGTTAGAAACCCTAAAAATCAATTATGGAAGGCTTTCTGGCCAAAAGAGGGCTGGCGCTCTGTTGTCAAGGGCAGGGAGCACTATAGCGCTCTATGTAAGGCACTCATGGAGCGCTGGCACTTTGTTAACATAGGGACAGGGGCGCCAGGTTCAAAAATCTCCAAAAAATATCAAAAATCCAAAAATTGCAGCCCAGTCTCGACAATTAGGCCGAGTGTGATGGGGTAGGGAGTCAATCAGCTCACGAAACCAATAAAAAAGGAGGTGAACCAGGTATGAAACAATCAAGGGGTAAAACGAGGTCTATGAGGAGAAATCAAAACAATTTTTTTTGATTTGATAGAATGTCCCCAGTGGAGTCGCCAATTTCTGTTGTAGGAAAATCTCCCTGTGGACAGGTAGATTGCCTCAAAGAGCTAGACCCTAACTCTAAGACAGAAAGTTCTTAACATGGACACTGACTTCCTTTTAGATCTACACAAACTAATACATGAGAAGGAAGGATGATAGAGGTACCTTTTAATCGACGTTTGTCCCTGCACGCTCCGAATCGAACTCTGAACTCTCGCTCCTCGATGAGTCCTGTAGACAAACAAAGTACGACCACTTCCTACTCTATTGATGTTAGCTTGAAAATAGATCTATCTATCGACGATAAGTTCATGTGAAACCAGACACAAACTAGAAAGAAACAGAGCAAGCGTGTCATATTAATGAGAATAATGACAACAATACTTACAATCGTAGATGCGAATGCGACAACTTCGTCAAGTCCCCTTCGTCTAACCCTTGCTCGAAAGATCCACGAAATGGATGATAGCAGCTTCACTGATCACTCTCCTTCAGCTGACTGTGCGTTTCCTATGAGATCATAGGTTTCATGCTAGCAATTCTTCCCCCTCCTCACCATCATAGAACCTGCTTATATAGGTTAAGAGAGGCTTAACCTCTTGAGTTATCTTTAGAACAAGTTGAGGGATCCTCTCCTTGGATCAGGGATCTCCTGATGAAACTAAGAATTCGAGTACAATTGCCTTCTAAACTCGAAAGATCCTCCCCTTATTCTCCTCAACGGGCCAACTACTGCCTCAGATTAGACAGTGCTCCCTCAAAAGGGGCATCAGGGCGCTGTAGCGCTCCCTAGGAAGCTTGAGGGGAGCGCCAGCGCTCCAAGGATGGATAACGCTCCTTCAGAGGGGAAGATGAGCGTTATAACGTTCCTTGAGACCTTATAGGGGAGCGCCAACACTCCTAAGGCTGATGTAGGGGAGCGCTCACCTTCCAAACCCTTGTTTAAGAGCTCCTTTCAGGTGATAAGAGTTCTTTGACTTCAGTTAATCATTCTTCCTCCTCCAAATCTAGTGTCTGAGTTATCCTAGATGTCTCCTTGGTGTCGTCATCATGGCAGTATGCTTTGTTTGATGTTTGCGACACTTGCGATAGTCGAGAGGATCATGCGACACTTACGACACTTATCGAAGTGAGCAATATTGAGGTGTAACAAATCCCTGCAGATCTTTTCTTTTTGAGCTTTTCACTATTCTGCAATAATTTTTGGGCACTAGCCCCTTTCTCTCAGCCCCCAACCCATGCGACCACAACTTGTGGCCCAACTCTAGGTTGATGGTGCTTATTTGGGACTTTGGGCCTCCGACTTTCATAAGTCTGGCTTCGTAAGTTCCTAAATCCTTTCTCTCCGAGGTGTTGATCTTCCAGAGTAAACCTCCATTTGTCGCGTATCCTTCAACAGATCAATGACTGTCAAGCATTCGACACTTCAGGCTTCGGGGGTTTGTGGCCCACATGTTCCTTTTTCCTCTGGAGTGTCCTTCCTTTGACGTTAGGCTCCTATCGCCACACCTTCACTGGCTCAGGGTTTCGATGTTCGAGCACTATCATGTCACATCACTTAATTCCCTTTCAATTTTTCAGGGGCACGCATCAACGCTTTGGAGTAACCCGCCTTGAGGAATCAACTCCCTTGCAATGCTTCTGACGCTGACACGTAACCCCTCAGTGAAACCATGGTTTGTATTGAAGGACCACCTTGAGGAATTAACTCTCGTGCAACTTGGGTCCCCACAATGCCTTCTGGTCATCGATCTTGGTGTATGGTGATCAACGTCAGTGTGGGCCCACTAACCATGCTCAAATGGAGTGCCACGTGGAGAAATACTAGCATATGACATGTGGCCCAATCAGATGGGTGACATGTGTCACATTCCAAATGGAATTTCAATCTTTGTTGGGTCTGAAACCTATTGACATGTGACACACATCCCATGTGTCCACGTCATTCCCGATGACATCATCATGCCACATCACTCTCAAATTTGAGGTTTCAAAAGTTTTTTACGCTTGCTTCCTTCCAGTCTCCCGAATTCTGAATTTTTGGACTTCTTTACCCTCCGGGTCCACATAGTATAGTTTTCCACAATCTAGGTGGGGGCACGTGGCAGGTATAGGAGAGGTCCACGTCACCTCCAGGTGACATCATCATGACTCACTACTTCGACTCTTCGGGGCTTCGGAGCTTCAGGCTTCGGGAGTTCTCGCCTCAACACACACTAATTCTCCCGAACGTAGAAATCCTGAACAAGCCAATTTGCTGACACGTGTCCCTTTTGACGGATGGTCCGGATTATTCTGGACTTCGGAGCTTCGAGAGTTCTTTTTCCTTCATATAGCGGTGTAACTTCCACCCTTGGCTTGATCCAATGGTTCTGGTCCAACTTCGGTCCAATCCAATGGTCGAGCTCTTCTTCGCTGATCTATAGTGTAGATCCACTTCGGGGACTTCGAGGCTTCGACCTCTTTCGCTCTATAAAACATACTTCGTCGAAGTCCCAAATTCTTAAGGACTTGCAGATTAACCCTCCCGCACTTTTCTCTAGATCTGACGGTCGAGAATTTTCCTCCTTCTCCTGAACAAATTCCAACGACCCACATTACTCTGCGAACCATTACCACGTCTGTTGTGGTTTTATAATACTGCTACACATCCTGAGCTTCGTAACACTATCAAGGTAATCTCTTGACACTCAGAATGCGTCGAGGCTCTAAATTTGTTCTTCTTGACACAATTTCCTTTTGAAACCTTGGTTCCAATGACCACTTATCCAGACCATCCAAGCTCAGTGGTTAAAACCTTGGCTCTGGTGCCAATTTGTAACATCCTCGACCCCTCAACCTGTCACCCCAGGGAACGCCACTGCGAAATTTCACTGCAATTTTGTCCTTATGTTCGGGTACGATTTTTTGGCAACCCTGGAACATACATATACATACATATAACATGCATTTTTAATGAATTTAAAAACAATAACTCAGAATTATTGATACCATACAGACTCGTGTGGAATTGACAGTAATTCATACATGCAACAAAAACATACACATGATAGCATTGAAAGAATCAAAGACATGCACAACATACATAATTAAGCATAGAGATGATACTTATCTTTTACTGGAGAAAAACCACCAACTGCGTGCAAACCTTCCATGAACCTCCCAGCCTTAGACCATGCTTCTCATCACGCTCAGTAGTAGGTCACCCCCAAGCTGGGACTAAGCTCCACCCAAGGCAAGGAATCCTATACTAGGCTGAGGTTACAGGAGACTGAACAATGCAATTGGAAACATTCTCTCCAATATCCTTCTTATGCCCACTACTCCCGGACTCTCATTCCCCACATGCCTATTCCACCTAGGGAATATGCACCTTCACTATTGCACAGTCCATTGGTTGCTCCACTTCCCCTTTAAGGGTCTCGACAATAGGCTAAATCAAGAATTCTCATATCTGTGTAGCTGGTGTTGGACTCTCTCTAGGAGAAAATCACTTCCCAACAAACTCTCTCACCTGGAGAGAGTTGCTCACAGGCCTGACAACCTTCCTCTTCAACCACGGGCCTGAAAACTTGCTTCTTCAACCAACTTCAACTCAGTTCCAGCAAGGTGAGGACAATATCAAGGCTCAAAATAGCTTAGGGAATGGTAGAAACCACAATTTAGTAAGGCACAACACGTCTCTGGAAGGTACATATATGTTGGGCTTCACAGGAAAACACATGTCAGCTTCACGGGTTACTAGTTTGCAAGTGCGTGAAATATGTCGAGGTCCACGATGGAGGCCCGACAAGTTAGGCGAAGGATGGGAGAATGGAGAGTGAACCCCCCCAATGAGTTGACTTTCCATCTTTAATTGCATGCGCCCAGGTCGACACCTGTCTTCCTGGAGCTGCATGCACTCCATTTAACATTCGTTCCCTTTCCTAGGAACTTAGGATAACTAGGTTTATTTTTCCCCACTTTAATATTTTCATTTTTCAGGAATATATTATAATATTCCCTTGGGTTAAGCTCTCTAGCTTAGCCCCTCTTTCCTAGCCTCTCAGTCCCATCCCTTTCCCTACCTGGTGGAGCTTCGTCCCCCATCACTCTTTCTTCGTGGTTGATCTACACGCAACGATGTATAACTTTTTTATTAATGATCTGCATAATTACATATACAAAAATCAGGCTTATTGGCCTTAGCAGCAAGGATCTTCGGCCTATAACAGATAAGCCTACCATCTTATCAACACTCAGCTCACCAACCTACAAACATCAATACATTTCACAGGGGCTCGACCTGGGGTATTACAGAGGGAGATACAGAAAGTGGGTGAGAAAGTGAGCAAGAGAGAGAGAGAGAGATAGAGAGAGAGAGAGAGGGAAGGAGGTTCTAGTTCCTAAAGTTGCACTTGACTGCTAAAGGGAAAGCTAGGGCACCTAAGTTATTTCAATGGTTTATGATTATAAATCTATTTTGGATTTTGAAATTGGTTTGTGGGTCAAGTAATGGATGAAAAGGACCATTCTCTGATCACAAAATCAAATTCCTATCACACTTTCTTAGTCAATGGTAGTCAATATGATGAGTCAGATAAAGGAGTTTATCATGAAAGGAAATACATATGCAAGTTCCTAATCTGTTCACTCACATAGGAATATTCCTGATCCTAAATATCATTCAGAAATAGAGAATAATGTACTTAAAAACAAGTCTTGTAATGAGCAAGCATACAGTAAAATCTTCATTGTCTTACCAACATAACAAGATATATTCAATGCTTTGCAAAGATAACATGTTTTTAAAGTAAGAAAAGGAAGAATAAGAAACAAGAATAGATGGTCTGACTATTCAGATAGGATTTTTCATTCAGTGCAGAATGAAATAAGTACTATATTTTACAATAAGAAGCATAGTTCATGTTTTGTACATTACTTCTCCTCTTCGTCATATCATTCTTCTTTTAAACATTGACAAAGGACTTGAATTTAGTTTTTTAGGTCCTCGATTGTAGCATCAATTTTCAATCAATTTGGATTACAACATTTTACATCGAATGAGATGATGACTTTATGCTATTTCATAGGATAAAAATCCTCAAATGACTTTTGACTTCAACTAATTCATTAACAAAATATATTTAATAGTGATTTTAAAGACACCTAATTGAACTAGGAGTTCTTCTAGATATTCATCTCGACTTATTCCTCGTTTCCCAAAATCTTTGTCTCCATAAAATTATTTGACATTTTATTTCCAAGAATACAATTCAAATGAAAACTCTGGATGCTCTGCAATCTGCCATTTAACTCCTTCAAATATGGAGTTTCTTTTACTACTGGTCTCTTACTGCCAGGTGTTGATCCAGTTCAAATGGTCTTTGGGTTCTTTCCTCATCATATGCAAAGTTGACATCTGGTTGCATCCACATTTTTCTTGATTTGCAACATTTAAGCCTTTTTCTTCATCTCTGGGAATCATCCTATGTTTAAAAGCATGGCTTAAATTCCACAGTTGTTAATGAATAATAGGGGATGAGTTAAATATATGCATAACCATATGAATATATTTAATACAACAAACTCGTCTCCTTTCCATATCTTAATTGTTTTGTCGGCCTCACATAGTTACTATGCATATGCATGAGCCGTTGGGTTCGATCTGGAAGAGAATCAAATGAAAATCTTGTAGTTTTGACAGGGAAAATGCTTTTGTAGCTTTTAGAGACACCTGTAAGTAGTGGAATGTTGCTAAAGGCGTTTAATTCAACATAGCTTGTCCAATATTGAAAATCGGAGTCTCCAGATATATCAAGCTGTTTCTTTCACCCCTGAGATGATTCTGTGTTTTTCCATCTGCTGATATTTATGCTTTTAATTTCCATCATATACTCAATGATTTCCCAAATTCATTCATAGAGTAGCATCATTTAAAATACCAAAACAATTGATACAATATGATACGTAGTATTTAGCTTGTTGTAGAAGCAATTACTGTCATGGATTTTGGTCGTAGGCTCAAGAGCATTTGATGCTAGCATCTCTAGTATTGAATTTTCACTTATCATTTGTCCTGTCGATACCTGGCTCTCGGGCATCCTTAATTCAACAATATAATTGACCTCCCTTTTTGTTAGGGGTTTTGTGGCATCTTTGATCACATAATCATAAAATATGTATGAGCCCTTGTTCATGCTCCTTTATCTAGATCATCGAAGCCAAATCATTCTGAGAAGTGACATTAAACAAATGAGCGAAGTACAAGATCTTTGAAAGCTCTACGATGTTGTTTCTCTTCACAACAATCATAATCGAGCAATATAGTTATGGCAATTTCTTCCATATTTTTATGTTGCAAGAGACAAAAGCAATGTATATAAAGCCATCGTGTGAGACTACAATTACATTGATTACATCGTCATGGGTTCAGAAGGATTCTACACAGACTAATTGTGACTGAGATAACCTCCATACTTTGATTGTTCTATCCAATGAAGAAGAATACAACACTAAGCCATCTCAGATTTAGTACCTTCATTCTCAAGAGCAAATTTAATGGTTGTCAATCCTAGTTGCAACAAAGGATGTGTCAAGCAATTGAAAAAACACTGCAACTTTGTCAACGTAATGACCAATCGTAGTGCAGAGAAAAGACTTCTTCCACACGCGCGACACTCTATTGTTCTTCTAGTTTCCTGCCAATGCATAATAATCTACTCATGGCCTCTTTCCTTGACATATGAGTATACTATGGAAATTGACTATGCGTTATTTCTGTAGCTCGGGCGCAGTTACGCGTAATGGGAAAAATCCCTCATACATGAAACAAAAACGTTTTTTTTTAAGTTCTTTTAATGCTTAACAGTCATAAGCACTAGTTGACGTGTAGTGCAACACCATATTGCTCCTTGTGGGATTTCCCTTGGGGCCTTGTGTACGGTGTTCCTCATCGTGGCTTGCATTGAGTACTATGACATGTACTCGAGCTATGCTAACTATGGTGTTGATGCTTGTGCGTTGCCTTATGACTTTGATCTCGGTGCTTGTGACATAACCCTTGGTCCCATTGAATAGAAAATGGGCTTGATGACTACAAGGCCTAAAATTTTACAATGGGAATAAAATATTGTGAGAATATCCTTATCACTTGGTTCCTCGGGTGCATATGAAAACACATTATAATTTGACAATAAAGACACCCCAACTTTATAACCCGAGACCAAAAACTCAAACACAATTTAAAATTTTACAGAAACCATGAAAATTATAGGTGCTGGCACCACCAAGTTCTAACAAATTTCCCATCGTGAAGAAAATGGACGCATTGCAAAAATGAAATGTGCTACAAGAATGCATGGCTTATGGTAGCACCCCTACTATTGGGCAAATGTCAAAATTTTAACATTGTGGATTTGAGTACTAATAGGAGGGAGGGAGAGATGGGTAGAATGAGAGAGGGGGGGAGGGAGAGTGAGTGAATTTGTGAGAGAGAGGTTGAGAGAGAGAGGAAGAGGTAGAGAGAAAGGGAGGGGAGAGGGATATAAAGTGAAAGGGAGAGAGGGGTAGATGTAGGAGAGAGATGGGAGTAGAGAGAAAGGGAGTGAGAGAGAGGTAAGAGAG
>SNQJ01S0001192.1:567180-588609 GCA_010110895.2 Picea sitchensis
TGGGGTACAAAGAGAGGGGGGGAAGAGGGAGACAAGAAGAACGAGGAATAGGGGTAGAGAGAAAGGGAGAGGGAGAGAGAGAGGAAGGGAGATAACAAGCGAGAGAGAGGGAGCGAATGGTTGGAGAGAGAGAGGAAGATAGAGGGAGAGGGGTAGAGATAGGGGGGAGAAGGGGGCAGAGAGAGAGAGAGAGAGAGAGAGAGAGAGAGATTTTCTTAACAGGAACGAGCACGTTCTTGTTCCTAATAACACACACGCTCTTTAGGAATGTGTGCACGTTCCTAAAGCACACACACGTTATTTTCATTTCATTTTTTTTAGGAACGTGTGCACATTCCTGAACACGTGTTTCTCAGGAACGTGTGCACATTCCTAAATAATTTGAGTTGACAAGTGTGTGTGGAGGTTCGGTGAGTACCGAGGTTGTAGGATTAAGAACACATGCATGTTTCTAGGAATGCGCATGCCTTCCTACATGTGCACGTTCCTACACACTCCGTTGCCACGTTTTGGTCCATCAACTTTGTGCACTCCCCCATTAAATTTCATTCTCTTTTTTGTTTTGAAGATTATAATTGTATACAAATTTTTGTTATATAATTTAATTTGTTTATTATGTAGAGATTATTTAAATTTGAATCAAGATAGAAATACAAAAACATAAAATATATAATTCATAAAATCTGATTTTATTGTTATATATATACATAATTTGTGTTTCAACAACAATCCCAATATGAAAAAATAACTCAACAAAAATTCAACTTGCCTCATACATAAAAATATTATATCAAAAACTATTTCAAAATAAACCAACAACCTTTGCGATCCCTCTTCACAACAACCAAGTAACTTCACCAAATTTCGATGTCAAATGTTTGCCATCGGCTTAACATCAATCAAAAATTATTTCTTTCCTTGCCTAAATTCTAAGGATAACTTGTTCATTTCTATTTCATTACCCTCTCAAGTAGTTCCTTGAGAGGTCGAGAGAAAATTGTTATATCCATCTACACTTCCAATGGTGCAAAAAACTATAATGCGAGACCTTTTAAAACCTTCTAGAATAGAATAGAATAGACATTTTCGTAAAGTATGTCACCTTGTATATAGTGCCAAATCCTCTCGTCCGATCTTGATATTATAATGAAAATTTTTGTTGTAGCTACCAATGTTTCCATTTCAAACACTATAAAACCTTTGGTGACCCGGAAATCCTTAGATGCTAAATTATTCTTTAAAACACACACGCTAACATCTAGCTTGATTCAAAATATTTCTTGATTGTATTGACAACTTTGCAGAACACTTGTGAATCTTTTACTTATACAACATTTCATGAAATGATAAATAATTTGAAGAATAATGTGAGATAACACAACAGAAAATAAAAGAACTAATAAGACAAGATTTGATGAAGGAGTTCACCTCTCCTAGGCCACATCTTCAAGTCCCCTTCAATAGTGAGATTGCTCTTCATTAATATCAAATGTCAAACATTACAATGAAAATGGACTTACAAAGATAATCTTGAAGTCATTCTTCAATTCTACTTCTCAACCCTAGAAACAAAGGTTACCATTGAATTCCTTTCGAAATTATGAGAAAAATAAGTATAAACTCGACTATATTCTGAACTGGCTCAATATGACCCCCTTCTTCATGCAAAACAATGCACTCAAATTCTCATACAAGACAATCTGAACTAATATATTCATAGGAAATATCTTAGTACAAAATAAACATCATCATCATGCTCCTCTCAGAAAAATGAGAAGAATGAGTATAAACATGACTATGTTTGGACATGGTGATCAATGGCACACAAAACAATACAACTCCATGACTAGGCACCTCTTGGCATGCAAATCGAGACAATTCGTACTGTACTCTGGCATGATCTTCTATGTCTCGTACTCTATACTATACTCTCTCTGTCTCTGTATCTCAAAATATGTTCCTTTAAATAGGCTAGGTCGGCCAAAATCATGGCTTGACCTTGGTGCAAACTTGGCATCAACATAAATTTATTTTCATAAGAATCTTTGTGACATAAGGCGCTTTGGGCGCTTTGGTTAAGATGTTGGCATATGGGGAGGAGGTCACAGGTTCAAGCCTGCGGACCTCTCCCCCTTTGGTGCTTTGTTATAACCATATGTTATGGGTTTTAGTACTGTGGTGGTATATAATCATTAGCTCCCCACGAATATTGGCATTGGTTACATTGATACCATATATAATGTTGGATTACTGAAAGGGGGGGTGAATCAGTAATAGAGAAATTCAATCTTTTTTAACCACAATATGCAAGTGTTATATCAATGTAGCATTATCATCCAATAGTTGTAGAGTAAATAAACAATGAAAAAATGAGAAATCATACACATACACAGTACACCGGTGTTTTTACGTGGAAACCCAAAGTGGGAGAAAACCACATAATGTTTTTTCTTATATGTCTTTAAGAATTAAATTCATTGGAAGCACAAAATTCCTTTGTTTTCCAGCTGCAACTGGAAGGAGGTTCCAACCCTCTAGTTTCTCAGGCTACAACCTGGAGGAAGCTCCAACTCCCCAACTCTCTGGCTACAACCAGAAGGAGGCTACAACCCCCTAGTTTCTCAGGCTACAACCTGAGGGAAGCTCAAACTCCCTAATTCTTTGGCTAAAACCAGAAGGAGGATACAACCCCCTATGTTCTCCGGCTACAACCGGAAGGTGGCTACAACCACATGTCCTTTCCCCGTCCAACTACCCTAAAGTAGAAGTAGAGTGATGGAACCACTATCACACTATCACTGTGAGGTATACTGCTATAAACCTGTACCAATCAACCTGCACCAAACAACCTATACCAATAACCTGAACCATGCATCAACCATGCATCAACCTGTACCTCAACTTGTAATCAACCTGTATCATCAATATTATCAACCAAATCATATCTACTCACCTAGATTAATCACCAAGACAACTCTCAAAGATATACATCAACCAAACATAACACAATAACTCATAATCATCACCAAGATCAATGTGTGCTTCTAATAATATACCAATACAAGTATTCTACATCATCCATAAACCATGTGTCAACAATACTACTAACAAGTGCCTCCAACCATATACCAAGCATCTACCAATCATGTATCAACTATTCATCAACTATGACTCATCAAGATGTACCAACATCATCAACTATACACCTCATGTATGTGCCAACACATCAACTACTTGTCTCAACCATGTACCCAACATGTACTTCAACCAAAATTCCTCATCAATTTCATCATCTAAATATGATTTGTAACTCTGTAATAGACTTGGTGTATATGATCACATATCTGCAAACCTTCCTTAACTTTAACAACAAGAGACTAACATTTTCATCAAACTTTACTTTAACCTCACATGACTAGTTTTGGATTAGTCAACAACCCTAACTTGAAATAATCATAACTATGTACCTGTAATGAACAAATATCTAAAAATAGTACACAATGTTCTTCAATGTGTTTTATGCAATTTCTTCAGGTGTCACTACTTGGAACCTCTCAGAAAATGAGTTATAGCAAAAATGGCATACCTTGTTGAATTCTGTCTTATTCTAGAGAGCAAACTTGTAGAGTGTGCCCCACACAGAATATTTGTTGTATGGATCTGAAAATTGTACACAAAATACTAAAGACTGTACTCTAACCAACACATTTGATCTTACTAAATTTGGATCTATTATGAAGTAGGTATAACGTTTTTACCCTAAACACCTATTTTAGATTAGTTCCAGGACTATCCACAAACCCTATTTTCCACGAAGTGTAACTCCAAAAATACAATGACCCACAAGCTGAAATTTGTACCACAACTACTTGGATATGTTTCCTCAATGACCTCCCAATTTCACGGTCCGAATCATTCTAGAAAAAAAATTATTGCAAAAATGGTGAGATGACCTGTAAATAACATACCTTAGAAAACATCATCAAAATAATTTATCCTCCCTTGAATTCCAACGTTCTTTACTTCACCTTCCATCTAAAATTCAACTTAGATATCCTTTGGTTACCTCAGTCACCTGTAGATATTAAATATGCTCAAGTGTGATTAAAATGAGAGATCCTTGCCTCTTATTTATACTTTCATGTAGCTTCATCAAGGGGTTACCTTTTAACCATCTCAACCCACTTTCCTTATTTTAAGGTTAACCCACTTCTAATTTCTCCATTAACTTTATTATTTAAATAATTTCTTTTGTATTCACTTTGGCTTATAGTACAATCATCACTTTGCTTTATTATTTACCTTCTAAAATCTCTTAAACCACTTTGACTGCTTTGACCTTTTGGGGCTTTTAGATGACTCATGAGGGTTCTCCAACTTCACATGGCCATAACTCTCTAACCGTGAGGAGTTATGTGACGTTCCACATACCAATAGAAATGACATGACATGTACTATCCGTCTAGAATAGTATTGCCTGCAAATATATCAAAACTCATACCATTATTCTTCAAACAAACTTGGATCCATTACCCAAACCTGGGTTCTCCAACTTCTCATGGCCATAACTCTCTAACCATGAGGAGTTATGTGACGTTCCACATACCACCGGAAATGGAATGACATGTACTATACATATAGAATAGTATTACCTTCAAATATATTAAAATGCATAACAATATACATGAAACAACCTTGGGTCCATTACCCAAACCTTTGTGCTACCAGAATTCGCTACCAGACTTTCTCCAAGGGTTGACATCAATCTACAATATCACTCTCCAATGGTTGACATCAATGACAACCAACAATCCATACCAAATGTTAATCAACCTAAACAAATTGTCTGACATATACCACGATCCGGGGCTAAACCCTCATTTCTTTCCCACTGAACATAACCACTTAAAACTTAAATATAAATTTTAACATGTGACTATTAAGTCATATGCTATGGTATATTGGTAAGTCGTTGGATTATTGTGCGAGAGGTCAAGGGTTCGACCCTTGTTACTTGCCATAATTTTTGGTACATATAAACAATAAAAGGCCAATGGGAGGTTGCCATGTCATAGCCTCTCATTGGTCCACCTGTGCGAACCATGCCACGAGTCCAACGCCAATTGGTCCACCTAAGGCTTGTACTATTGCCTTGTCACCTACCCAGTCGGTTGTACGACTTGCAAACTCAATGTGCTACCTGCCATGTGTCATCTCGTGGTGGTACCACGTTAGCATTGTATGACCTGTATGAACATGCCACATGTCATCTTTCCAATGGTGCCACTGGTCACCCCTTTTTGACTTGTTGACCTTGTTTGACCAAAAAATTGAAATGCCATAACTTTCTCATACAAACTCTGTTTGAGGCGATTTTTGCGTCGTTGGAAAGCTCTCACCAAGCTATATGCAATGAAGTCATTTTCAAAAAAATTGAGATGATCAAATGTTTTAGTGTTTCTGGATCCTCCTAGATCTCTTTGAGTGTTTCAGATCCTCCTAGATCATCTGGATAGGCTAGGAATCCTAGTTAAGACCTGCCCTTGGCTGGTTGGTTGTTCACCTTCTTTGATTTGTGAGTCATCCCCCATATAGTGTCCTACAAAAACAAATTCACAACTATATCGAAAATATGACCAAGAAAAAAATGATTTAATTCAATGGAATATATTGGTGTCTTACATGACAAAAAACAATAATATCCAAATTAATGCCTCTACAATACCTCCATGACACCTTCCGAATATGGTAGATTTCAATTTTATTTGAATTCCAAACATGAATACAATTAACATGATCAAGATGGAACCATCAAAATCCATGGATAGAGAACATTCCAACCATGTTTGCGAAGGTAACCTTGCATTGACAGACCTCGAGTAAGTGACCAAGAACAATGATGCTACTAGTTTTGTCTTCAATGCACGATCTTAGTCTCACTTTCAATTTGTTGCATCACGATAGCATTGATCAATAAGACAATGGGTGCTTCCTGCCACTTCTATTGCCCCACTACTTCACTTGCAACACTAGTTTTGGGAATATAAACGAGCTTAGGAACACACAACCAATGCAATTATGTTATGATGCAAATCTATGTGCAAAAACTTTTCAACAAGGATGTAGCCATTGCAATGGCACTTGTTATATAAGATAAAGGAGAAAAATTGTTAGCTTGGACCGTGCTCCTTAATAAAAAAATAATTACTATAATTGGGTGGAGATTTTTTGTACAAATACAATACTTTTATGCTATCAACCATTGAGGCTAACTATTTTTGTATTCATTGCTCCAAGACTTTCGTGTATTAAAAGAGTGTCTGGCACTAGAGGGAGCGGGGAAACCTTATAAGTATTCCCTCTTTATCTTTTGATTCCTTTGGGAGTCTCTGCGGTGGTACCCAGTGAAGGGAAGGCTATAAGAGGTCATGGGGGTCATGAGATCGATTACGTCCAAGAATGGGAAATCTATACTAGTAGGAGTTTTGTTGGCCCTATAAGAGGACCAAGACGATGCCACAAAATCTAGCAAGCCATTGGGAAGCCTTTTGAACATTTTCAAGACCCCCGTAACGCACAGGTAGATGATTACAATGACAATGGCATGGATATGGCTAGTCTAAGAGATGGTCTACTATGGATTGAGGCTGAACATGGAAAATCTTGGTCCTAATTTATATGAGTGTTTTCCTTAACGAAATTGCAGAGGTGCCTGGATATGCCTTGATTGCGACCATGCTAGACAAATTCGGAAGGAGGGTGATGCTCATCTCCTTGATGTTGTTAAGTAGATTGTATCAACTACAATAGAGCATCGTTGACCTTCCAAAGCATAGTAAGAAACCATATTCAAAGAAACCAGAAGCCATGGGGTGGGGAAAGTTGAGATAAATTTTTTTAAAACATTACAAGCCAACTAGTTACATATTCTATAGCAGTAGTCTAAACATTCTACCTTTTGAATTTTTTCTGGTGATTTTGCCTGAAATCTGGTGAGGAATGGTTGGATCTGTAGATTTGAGTGGCTAAGTTTGTATAATCCAAGTGTCCCAGGGGTTTTTCAACATGCTGAATCCATCTATGCATTCGAAAATACAATTTAAACAACAAAAAAATAGAAATTTTGTCCAAATTTACATCGTCAGATTTCAGCCAAAAAACCCAAAAAACCCAAAAAACAGAACATTTAACCAACATCCATTCTATAAGCCAATTTGCAGCTTGTATGCTCACTTTGTAATTTTCCAGGCTGTGAATAAATGCAACAACAACATTAAAATATCACAATTAGAAAATGAATGATTTCAACCTTGTTAATGACAGATAGAAATTTTAAGGGACTTAGCCCCACTCCCCTTTTTAAGGGCCTTCCGTGTCCATCCGAGAAAACGTCCGATCATTCGTTTACAGAACTGTAGGAAAACAAGCACTCCCACTCCGATTATAGACAACGTTCTCACCATAATTACGTTGCCCAATTGCCCAAAATTGAAATGGACGAAAGAACAAATACTATCAAATTTGATGGAATTTGAGGCAACCGTTTGCAACTTTGAATAAAGATGAGTCTCCACTGTTGATCAATTGAAATCAATTATAACTCTTCCACCTCACATGAAGTAGATGTACTAGATACATGAGTCTTGGATGTATCTTCATATTTAAAGGCTTTAGAACACTTTTGTGAGGAAGAGGAGGTAAGGATGCAAGTACTAAAATCAAGATTTTTTTTTTAAATAGAAAAAACAAATCAATCACCTTTCTTTCATAAGGTAGTCCATTGGAGATAGTGAAATAATACAAATATACTGGGATTGACTTCCAATAGAAGCTTAGTTGGGAGACTTGTAAGGAGAAACGGAAAGAGGGAGGATGGAGAGCCTCATACTTACTCCAAAATAGGTGAAGAAAAGCTGAACTTTGGGATTGGAAAACCAAAAAACCCTCTTTGGTTTGTTGTATGGTTGTGAAATATGGGGAAACAACATGTGAACTTGTAGATGGAGACAACTAGAAAGAAACCACAAACAATTAATTACTAGCAATCTCAAAGTTAAAGCCACACTCCCCTATGAAATTATTTTCCTTGAAACAAGGAATTTTCCATTGGAGGCAACAACCATAACCAAATTAATAAGCTATTTAAAGAAGGTGGAAAACATGGATAACTAACACTGGCCCAAGTTAGCTATGGAGGAGGAGTTAGACGGTAGGAAAAAAACTTGGATGAAGCAAAATAAAATGTGGTTGAGTAAGTGGAATATCGAGCTGCATGAATATCCTAACACCAAGGAATAAATAAAAAAGGTTCCTGGTTGAAAAATTTAGGACTGCCATGTGGACCAATCATAGTGGGTGTATAAAAACATACTACATCAAGGAGTTTAACCCAAATTGTGACCATAGTGAGAAAACATATTTAAGAGCAACTATTAAAGGAAAAACAAGGTTGTTAGTTGCACAATTGAGTACGGATTCACATCACCTTAGATGTGAGACCCGTAGGTGGAGGGTACCCAACGAAGTTTGGCAAGAGAGAACTTGCATATTTTGCAATAAGGGCGTGATGGAGAAAAAGTGGCACTTTGTTATGGAATGTGCAACCTAATAGTATATTTGCAGTCAATATGAAAACAACTTAAAGGTCGACAACACACACCAACTATTTGACGAGGATAAGATCAACCAGAGTGCTAGTCTTTAGTCAAGATTCACATCCAAGAGAGTGTGAAGATGAGTTAGGACTGTTATTCTCTTGGTCCCTTAGGTTGTTCAACCTCCTGAAAGTCATTAAAATCAATCAATCTTAAGAAGAAAAATGAAAAATAAAATTTGTGGAGAGCAAATAAGGATTCTTTCATAAAATATTCAATTATATGAGGGCATGAGACAATTTTTGTAGAGTGAATGAGGAAGCATTAGTTTAACAGAAATATATAATTTGTTTTTTTTAATATTTTTCTACTAATTTTGTTTTTCTAAATAGATATTCTTATAAATAAACTGTGTTGCCCTCCCACCAGGCCCTATTGTGAAGAACATGTATATGCATGTATCTCTCTTCTATGTTCTTGCATAGTGGCCTATCTGATTTGAATCTAATCGATCTCAATGGATATTGGAAGATTATTATTCTATTCTCTGTTGGGGATCATCTTCACCATCATACACTTTCTCTTGGACATGTGGAAGACGAACTGCAGACTTCCTCTCGGGCCCCTGGGATGGCCAATTGTGGGAAATATGTTTCAGTTGGGTAAGAAAACCCACGAATATCTATTCCACCTTTCTACCAAATACGACCCTCTCATGTCTGTCTCCCTCGGAATGAAAACAACAGTTGTGGTCTCCTCTCCTTCCATGGCAAAGGAAGTTATCAAAACCCATGGCCACATCTTTGCAGGCCGGATTGTTCCACAAGCACTCAAAGATCTTTCCCACAACAAGTCCTCATTTCTTTTATGCCAATATGGATCGCGCTGGCGTATGCTCAAACGCATATCCAACAATGAACTCTTCTCTGTCAAGAGGCTAGAAGCACTGCAAGATCTCAGAAGAGATCAAGCACATAAGATGATTCATCACATTTTAAAGACTCCCTGAAGGGATCAAAGTGTGTAAATATCAAACACATTGCATTCCACTCCGCGTTTAATCTAATAGGTAACATGGCCTTTGGTAAAGACATGCTTGATCCTCATTTACGATCTTCTGAAGATCTAAAATACACTATTTCGAAAGTGATGGTGCTTCATACATCTCCCAATTTGGTCGACTATTTTCCCTATCTTCAGTTCTTGGATCTACAGGGTGTGTATCGTAATATAAAAATCTACACGAAAAATGCATATGATATTATGGATAAATTCATAGAGGATTGCCTGGCAAAGAGAAGGGAAAAACCAACGACATAAGTGATGATGGTAAGAAGGATCTCTCAGACGTTCTAATGGACATGAGAAACGATGAATTTACTCTCACTGACATTAGGGTCTACTTAAGTGTAAGTCTTCTTTCACTATCTCTTGTGGCTATTATACCCACAAAAGGCCTATTGAATTGTGAAAATACTAATAAATGGAGTCTGATGTGTAATTCCTTTTGCATGAAATGTTTGTGGCTGGAAGCGACACGACCTCGGAGACAATAGAGTGGGCGATGACATAACTCATTCACAATCCTGAGAAATTGAAGCGAGCCCAAGCCGAGTTAGAAGAGGTTGTTGGTCTCAACCGAAACTTGGAAGAAAGCGATACCGAGCGTCTTCCTTACCTCCACACAGTGGTGAAAGAAGTGTTCTAATTGCACCCGGTAGGTCCTCTGCTTGTCCCACACAGAGCAGACAGTCGTTGTGAGATAGCGAGATTTGTGATACCCAAACACAACCAAGTATTGGTGAACGTTTGGGGCATGGGAAGGGACCCTAAGATCTAGAAAGAGCCATTAAATTTTGTCCCATAGAGATTTATTGATGATGAGTTGTGTAGTCATGTGGAATACATAGGAAAACACTTGGAGGATATCCCGTTCGGAGCAGGACCGATAATGTGTCAGACTTCCATTGGCAAGTTAGATGGTTCATCTAATGTTGGGGTCTCTCATCCACTCATTGAAGTGGGAACCTCCCAATAGGACGAGTCCCAAGTAGGTGGACATGACCGAGAAGTTTAGACTGGCACTCCAAAAGGTTGTACCCTTGGAGGCCATTGCAACGCCACACTTGTTATCTCATTTGTATTAGAATTTCAAATTGGTGTTACATTTATTTGTCTTCCATACCACATTCTCGTTATGTTCGCTTTATTAAGTAATTGATGTTTTTTTTTCCAGCTAGGTTGAGCCTAGGCCGGGGCTAGCCTCAATGTTGGATGGAAGAATGATTTTCCCATGAGTGGGATTTTGTTACCAGGATTATGTGTGCGAAACTTGGTTGAGCCTTGACTTCTCATGGGACAATTTAATTCCCCACAAATGGCTCTCCCACCCTCAACTCCTCCCCATG
The DNA here is from genome assembly GCA_010110895.2 of Picea sitchensis. NCBI lineage: Eukaryota > Viridiplantae > Streptophyta > Pinopsida > Pinales > Pinaceae > Picea > Picea sitchensis. The sequence goes on from SNQJ01S0001192.1 coordinate 578,183, forward strand.
AGATTTGAACCTTTGACACGATGGAGACTAAACCCCACACAAATCAATTAAAATCAAGTAATCAATATTATGCAATTGTTTTGTTATTATACCATTCCCAATAACACGAAAAAAACAATGTCTAATGTCCACTCGGCTACGACATTGAATGTTACAATGAAATTATAAGTTAATGATATATGTAAGTTTAAATTTAGATTGAGAATATCCCAGAAACACATTTTTTTTATATTAATGAACTTCTCAATTAAATTACTACAACATGTTATACAATAGAGATTTCTTTACAACTAACAATAAATTTAATATTTATATTAGATGGCCATGTTGAGTGAGTTACGTTCAATTTTCGCAATTTTAAAAGGTTTAAGTTTAACCATTTGAATATGGATTTTGCTTTTGGTTTTGGATTTTCATTTCGATAATAAATTTGTGTTGATTTAAAAAAAAAAAAAAAAGCAATTATGGTTAGAGTTTTATCATCATTTATTTTTCATTCAGTTTTGTCTCATTTTAAAGTGATATAGGTGCTTCAAATTTTGTTCAAAATTCTAGATCAATTGAAATTTTTTCTATTTGAGTTATCATATTTAAAAGGTGGAAGGAAGTTTAATTAAGTCTCTTGTTATTAAATTGTATTAATTTTATCATCATTTATTAATTTTTTTTATTTGTTTAATTAAGTTTTTTGTTATTAAATTTCTTGTTATGAAATTGTATTTTTGATATGGAATTATCATAGTTGAAATTTCATCCTTCATAGATACTAAAAGTTGTTATTAGTCTTTGTCAAAGCATAATAGGGAGAATATTTTTGGAATGGAGTATACTTTTTATTTGTAAGTTAAAAAAGATTATGAATAACACATAAATCAATAAAAAAAAAAATTTAAAGTTAAAAAAAAAAAAAAAGACATTTAATTTGATTTTTTTTAAAGTGTCATGTGACAACTTTGACAACTTTAACCTGTGATTGTTAACTTTTGTTAATTAAAAGAATATATTTTTTATTTACAAGTAAAAAGAAATTATGGATGAGACTTAACTTTTGTTTACTAAAAGAATATATTTTTTATTTACAAGTCAAAAGAGAGGTTATAAAGAAATAAAAATAAATCCGCGAAACTTTATTTTTAAAGTAAAAAAAAATTAAAAACATTTAAAATAAACTTTTTAAAGTGACATATTGCAACTTTCACATGTCATCATTAACTTTTGTTTACTAAATTTTTTTATTATTTATTGTTCTTATTAATTTTTATTTATTATTAAAAAAAAATATTGTCACTTTTGAAGTAATGTTTTAATTTTGATGTGACTAATTCTACATATTTTTATTTTAATGTTTTATTAGGACAAATACTTATTAATGTGACCAATATTATAATTTTTTTTATGTTATTATGATTTTTCATTTATTTTCTCAATTTGTATATTCAACGTAATGATTATTTACTTCTTTTTAATATATTTGAGGCATTAACCACTTTGTGACATATTCATTTGTTGAATAAAATATTAGTAGGTTTTTGAGATTTGTATTGAAAGTCTAACACACATTTTGATATCTAAAGTTTCAATTAGTCTTTAAGAAATATATGCATAGGGTCATAAATACAAAAGTGAGTGCAAATGCCATAATGTTGGGTGATATTTGACTCCACATTTAAGTGATATTCTTATGATATTAAGCATGACAATATTTTATGTTGTCCCATTAAAGATGAAAGATGACTTCAACTAGAAAGAACAAGGCTACTAGGTAGCATATACCTGTCGAATATAATAATGAAAGTATTGTTTAAGGAGATAGGGAGAGAAGGAGCATGCATGAAATGACTAGATGACATAAATATTTATTACAATAATATTGGGAGGAATGAAGGCAACGATAAGACTTTAAAGTATTTGGCCAATAAGATCTCAGATAACTGAGATTTGAAATTTAAAATAAATCATTATTTTTCAAAACTTTAGATAAAGAGGTGTATATTTTTTGGTCAACCATGAACTAATAGAAAGTCAAGCCTAACTCAAAGCTATATAACATGCCTATCGACAAATATAATAAGACAACAATAAACATAGTTGGACTTGGGTGTATTGTAGGAATTAAACATAGTTGGACTTGGGTGGATTGTAGGAATTTACCAAAAAAACAAGAAAACAATGAAGGTATAATGTATTTTCAATGGTAGTGAAATATCTGACACATTGTTAATAGGTGAACTCTTTTCTACCTTAATCTTGTGAACAAATAATAAACATATTGACTACTTTTATTATTTCAAACTTTCATTAACATATATACAATATTTTCAACAAAATTCAATAAAAACAACTATTAACAAAATCAATATACACTTCATAAATTTAAACTTCCCAACATTTTGAGGCCCTAATCTCATGCAAGAAAAGAGACTATAGACTCAAAGAACCACCCCAATTAGCATTAACTATAAAACCCTATGAAAACACATTGTAATTTATGAACTTGTATTACAATGTAAGAACTAAAAACAATGAAGAAGAAAAATCATTGATGTTTTTCTTACATATCAACGAAAGGTTTTGGAAAAACATACATTTGTTTACTTAAATACTAAAATGTGAGATCTCCATTTAGAACTATTCAACCATTTTTATAGGTTAGAACATACTTTGTGTGCAATTATCCTGCAATCAACTCGACACTATACAAAAAGAGAAATCCATTTCATAAATTCCAAAAGAGAAATCCATTTCATAAATTCACTTATTGAAAAGTATGAGAAATACCCAAACTTACTTACACCTACCTAAGTTTTCTTTGTCTCCAATGTAATCTTAGATATTTGAAAAACATTCCATTTTATTCACAATATTAAAACGTAGAAGTGTATTTTAAAATAGCATGTAAAGTTTAAGATGAAACAATTACTATTTGAAAATCTTTTTGCTTCCTTCGTCTTCCTAATTCGTATTTTTGGTAAGAAAATTCTATGTATTTTATAGACATTTTGGTTTACATATTTTAGTTGTGCTGGGTTAATTAGCATTTTCATGTTGTTTTATGACTATGCATTGTGATGTGTGAAGGATGAAGTGGTGTTTATACTACGATGGTTATGTTGTTAGAAAAATATAAACATTAAATGTACCCCAATATCTAGTTGAGTGTCGAAAATCCATTACTTGCCAATTGCAAATCCCTATAATGCATCAATAAGCCATCAATAAGCCTTGTCAATTATCTCTCCCTTGGTATGGTTGGGTCTAATATGGGGTCTCCATGGTTGTACATTTTTAATCATTGCTCCATACAAATGCTTGGGTTGGATTTGGGGTCACCAAGGATGGAGTCTTTGGGCCATAGGGGACTGCTGACTTGATAAGGCACAATCTTCCTGCAAAAACAAATCAAGGAGACAAGACAACAATGTTGTAACTGATCTAAAGAAAATAAAAGATAGAACCCTATGAAACCTAGAAATTAGAGTAGATCATAACATACAACTTAGCCTTATTGATGAGACAAATACCCTTATTATAGGTTTACATAACTCTCTAAGTCAAAACCCTATTCTAAGGATGCACATCACTCAAAACTAGGAAATCAATATTATATGTGCATGTGCATATCTCAAAGCTATGTCCAACTAACACAACAATATATTAATTGAAAAATGCAAGAAGCCCCTAGAAGGTTACATCCCCGAGGGAGGAACAACCCTCATTCCCTAAGTTATTGTAACACACATTTAATTACTTTTAATTATTATGATTAATTTAGTTTAAATTAAGTCAATTAATAATTGAGTTGATGGAATATTATATTTTCTTTTAAATTTAGTAATGCAACAATCAAAAGAATTATTATTTTATTTTATTAAGGGAGGGTAAATAATTAATGACAAAGATAAGGCAAATGGAAAATTTATGAGGGGGCAGGGAGTAGTTGGATGGAGGGGAATAAGGAAGGGGGTTGGGTGCATTAGGGAGGGGGATTGGAGAGGAGAAGAAGGGAGATTTGAGAAGGAAAATTTGAGGAAAATCCTGGAGGAGTTTTGGGCTAGTGGATTGGTTGCTGGGATTTTGGGCTTGGGGGCCAGTAAATCCAATTTCCTTGAGCTAGGGAGATGAAGAGGCTTTGTTCCTAGTTGGCTAGGAGGAAAAAAATTCAAGCAGGTAGTTTCAGGCAACCAGTTGCAACATGACAACCATCTTCTTCAAGAGGTAATCTGCATTTATTATTGTTTTACCCTAAATTCAAGTTAGGGCATTTATAGATATACTATGTGATTATTGAATTTTGTTTGTTAAATATTGCAACCAGAAAGAAAGAAGTTCCCCATCAGGTTGAAACAAAAATATAGATTTACTTAGCTTTAACAATCTTTCAGGCTGTTACATATGGTATTAGAGCTCCGTTTCAAAATTGAAACCTAGGGCTTACCCACCCACAACCTTGAAAACACAACCTTGAAACCATGGACATGCAACCCTGAAACCCTTTATTTACAACCCTTAAATAACCCAGAAATAACCCAGATATGACCTCTAAAACCCTTGGAAATAACCTAGAAAGGACCCAAAAATCTTAAGGATAGTAACCTGAGAAACCCAGGAAGAAAAAGAGAAAAGCACTCATGATGTGTTCCAACCTCCGTCCTCCTTGTTCCAACCAATTAACATGTTCACTGTAAGAAAGAACCCTTACCTGTAATGATCTAGATGGATCTTGGTGGCCATCCACCTTTTCCACTGAATCACCATTTTGAGCCTGTGGTTTTGATAAACCATGTCACTCACCCTTTTGATGGGGAATGGAATGTAATGCCATCTTCATTTTTGAATTACACACATCATGTAATGGTTTTATGTACATGCCTACAACATAGCGTTAATGCATCGGATCCCATTAGAACTCTGCAGTTAAGCGCACTCGGGCTAGAGTAGTACTGGGATGGGTGACCACCCGAGAAGTCCTAGTATTTTACATGGCTATGGCATTTTATAAACTTAGTCCAATTTATCCCACATGCATCATGGGAATTATTGTCCTCTCACTCTCTCATATATAATTGAGGTGAAGGAGGCCCTTTAAGCATGCAATGGAGTGTGATGTAAAGCTTCTTGTGAATGAAGCGTAGCCAACATCACTTTCTTTTCATAGATAAGCTACCCCATTTTGTAGTTTGTGTTCTACAATGTTTTTCTATCTTATTTAGTAATAGAAGTTGGGTTTCACTGTATTTCTGTCTTCTCTTCTATATTTTTGTGTATTTCATTGTTATATCTCAGTTATATTTCTGTCTTCATGTCATTCTCAAAATAATCTGGATCAGTGGTATCAGAGTAGTCTGCTCTTTGTCATTTCTCAGAGAAGGTCCCCGACGAGGTCAGGGTATAGAGATTTGGGTCTCGAGCTAGTTTCGCTTGAGGACAACCACTCTCTCTAGCCCAAGTGACCTCCCATGGCGGAAGAAAAGAGAGATGACAGAGCAAGAGATCCTTTCAAGACGTTGCTCGAGGAAGTCCTCGTGCAACAAAGGAACGAGATGATGAACAACTTCGCTCAGATCCTTCAAAGACTACCGATGGCGGCAACCGAGGCATCTTCAACAAGCAACCATTTTGCAAGTGTGACACCCTTCAAGGTACAAGTCAATGTTGATATTCCCTTATTTGAAGGCCAGATAGATGCAGATGCTCTAGAAAATTGGTTGAATCTACCAGAAGGTTATTACTCTGTCCAAAAAAATTCTAATAGTGAAAATATCATCTTCGTGCTCCTTAAATCCCTTCCCCATGTCAGAGCTTGGTGGGAAGGTTACTGGGAGAGGTACATCGCAGATGAATCTACACTTTTTGGGAGAGAACCCACTTGGGTGACCTTTGTAGATGCCCTAAAGGAGGAGTTCTACCATGCCATAAACTATGATGACCAATACATGAGATGGACAACTCTGCGTCAGAAAAGAGCCCAAATGGTGCCAGAGTACACCAACATATTTCCTACCTTGCGCTCAAAGATGGGTATCAAAGACTCCGAGAGACAACTGGTTTTGAAGTACCGTAGTGGTCTACACAGGTACATCCAAACATAGATGGATTTCTTGGACATCTCCTCATTGGGAGTTTCTTATCGATATGCAGTCAAAATTGAGCAGAAATTCAACCAGCTGAGTAAGTGGGAGAAGCATGGACAGAGCAAGGAAGGCCAACCTCAAGAGAGCCAATCCCAAATGCAGGAAAAGAAGGGTAACAAGAAGTCTAATAAAGACATTGGAAAGTGGTGTGAGTTCCACAATAGCCCTTGGCACAACACTGATGAATGTCGCTCAATACAGTCATTGGTGGCTGTGCTCAAAGACAAAGAGTCAAACCTTGACTTGGACCCTGATTCAGAAAATAATAAAAGGAGTCATATCATTGATGCATAACCCATTGCTACTGTCGCAACTACAACAATCCAACCAGAAGAGGATCTTGAGGAGGGGGAGCAACTCTTCCATTCACAGATGTGGGCGAAGGGGACCCCACTACATTTTTTTGTTGATAGCGGAAGCCAAAAGAACATCATCTCAATAGAGGTTGTCAAGCAGTTGGATTTTCCAACAACACCACACCCACAACCATGCAACAACGGGTGGCTTCTCCAGGTTCAAGATCTCCGTGTCAGCCAACAATGTCGATTTCCATACGACATCTAGCCCTTCAAGGATGAGGTATTGTGTGATGTTTCCCTACTGGATGTCTATGTTGTTCTCTTGGGCCAATCATATATGTGGAAGCGCCATGTTATCTATGAGTCTCGACCCCATAGTGTCATTGTTACTCTGGGGGGTCATCTCCACAAGATACTAGAGGTGGTTCCAACTACTGTGCCACCTAAATAGTGCTGCAAGGTAGTATCTCATACTACAAAATTTAGCTTCTTCACAATCTGTTCAAAAGGTGAACAGAAGGATACTACAACCACTGCAACCTTGGCCCAAGCACCTTCTATCGAACAAAAGAAGGTCGACAAGACTGCAACAAAAATATTCCTTCTACACATAGACATCTCATGTAGCCAGACTGGTTAAAAAGGTCCAACCCTTCCAACCACAAGTTCGTGACAACCTTAAAAAATCTAAGCAACGCAACTTCTCCAACAAGGCAAGGAACTCATCAAGATGAAGATTCAACAAACGCTTTTCCCTCTTCCTTGGACACTCAACGCAATGGATACCATTGCTTCCTAAGGGAGGAGGAATGATCCAGATGGATCTCGGTGACCATCTACCTTTTCCACTAAATCACCATTTTGAGCCTGTGGTTTTGATAAACCATGACATTCACCCTTTTGATGGGGAATGGAATGTAATGTCATCTTCATTTGTTAATTACAAACATCATGTAATGATTTTATGTACATGCCTACAACATAGCATTAATGCATCGGATCCCATTAGAACTTTGTACTTAAGCGCACTCGGGCTAGAGTAATATTGGGATGGGTGATCGCCCGGGAAGTCCTAGTATTTTACATGCCTATGGAATTTTATAAACTTAGTCCAATTTATCTCACATGCATCATGGAAATTGTTCTCCTCTCACTCTCTCATATATAATTGAGGTGAAGGAGGCCCTTTAATCATGCAATGGAGTGTGATGTAAAGCTTCTTGTGAATGAAGCGTAGCCAACATCTCTTTCTTTTCAGAAATAAGCTACCTCATTTTTCCAGTTTGTGTTCTATATTGTTTTTCTATCTTATTCAGTAATAGAAGTTGGGTTTCACTGTATTTATGTGTTCTCTTCTATATTTTTGTGTATTTCATTGTTATATCTCGGTTATATTTTTTTCTTCATGTCATTCTCAAAATAATCCGGATCATGCAATATATATATAAATAGATTCAAATTTAAAATATATTTAATATATACAAATTAATTAAAAAAAAAGGAGAAGCCCTAGCGGAAACTATGTATATTTTTTTATTGCAAATTAAAATATAACCATAAAAAAATGTAATCTTTAAGGAAGCCAGTGCTGCACCAAAACCAGTTGGAACGACCTCCAAAGATACCAATGATTCCATACTTGGAAGCCCTTCTTAAATGCATCCATGGGTCGTCAAGGCTGTCACTGGTCACCTTCACACAACAACATATCTTCGAGGGATTTTGAACCCAGGTTTGAGCAACTGAAAAACAAATGCTTCGACTTAAACCATTTGACTCAGACTCAACTGTGTGCATAGCCAAATCCTTGAGGACGACCATTCACACAATCCGTTACTGGGAATGTTAGTTGGGTGGCCTGGTTGAAAACCGAGTATCCTAACCGGACTGGGCGTGCCCTCCTGGAAGCTGGCGATGGGGCTGAGACTTCTCCCTCAGACTCGATTGTGTGCAGACTCGGGGTGGAGAGACTTAACCACATGAGATGAGAAGGTCCAAGGACCATGAACAACACCCCTATTTAATAAGGATACCATGAAAACAGGGGAATTTCGAGAATCAAACTCAGAAATTCTCCCACCTGAAGTGAGAGATAATCATACCACTATACCTCCCCCACTAGACTAAACCCATTATTTTTCGAGAGTAGCACAACAATCAACAACTGGGATTCGAACTCCAAATATACCCAAATTTTCAACAGTTAAAGGAGGTGGAGGTTGGCTTGGAAACCATGGATGTGCCCTTCGGGCAACCCTCCATGGAGCCAGGGCCACACCAGGCACTGTACATTCGTGATATGAATGCGGGAGGAAGGAGGTGGAGGTCGACCTGGAAACCATGGTTGCTCCTTTGAGCAACCAGCCAAGGAGCCAAGGCTACACCTACATCACCCTTATCGGGTCCTTCGTGCTACCAACAAAGCACCTCGTTTCCCTGCCTCTTTAGGTTGAGAGTGATCGAAGCACCTTGTCGCTCTGCCTCTCCAGATTCTGCCAGAGATAACTAGAAGGAGAATAGGCCTGGCGACCATGGAGAACTGGCCTGGCGGCCATGGCTATTACAGAGGAAAAGGGTGCGGCAGTGGAAAGAATGAGGAGGGAGAGTCGGGCAGGTATAATTTTGTGTTGAGTTTGGGGAGGCACATGGACCTCATGCCAGGTCCCATGTTGCCCACCCCGAGCTGTAAATAATGAGGTAATGGCAATGGTTTCAGTGATTATGTTTTTTCTTTAAAGAGGTAATGGTGGTATAAATAATATATTTTTAAATTATTGTATTCACTATTTTAAAAGAAATTACTATTAACTTTTATGATTGATTGATTTTTTATTTTTGATTGTCTTATAATTAATGGATTAGGGTGCTTTTGTTTATTAGAAGTTTATATTATGGGTTTTGAGTCAAGAGGGTGGATGTTTTTACATTTTAGGGATATTTTTTTTTTGTTATTATAAGTTTATGTTGTTGGTTTGAATAAAGGAGGGTGAATTTTTTATTGGAGTTTAAATATTTAAAGTTTTGATTATATATTTTTACTTTTCTTAAATCAAGATTTAGTTTATTTAAATTCTTATGAAAACATTAAAACAACAAAAGTAGAGAATTTTTTTTGGATATACATGTGTGGAGTTCAAATGGTATCCCATACCATTCATATGCATATAGATATTTTAATTTAAAATTATGTGTGGAGTTCAAATGGTATCCCATACCATTCATATGCATATAGATATTTTAATTTAAAATTCTAAAGGGTTTAGGATAATAATCAAAATAAAATTTGGATATACATGTGTGGAGTTCAAATGGTATCCCATACCATTCATATGCATATGGATGTTTTAATTTAAAATTCTAAAAAGTTTAGGGTAATAATCAAAATTATAAGCTACTATTTTTTTTTTTTTTTATTCAAAACCAATCTTTAAATTTATATTAATAATCAAAATCATAAGCTACCTTTTACTTTTTTTTTTTTTTTATTCAAGCACAATGCTTTGAATTTATAGTAATTAGGAGAGATTGAGCCTTATTGATTATAAGGCACAATTGAGGGTAGGGGATGAGAGAATCTATAAAGGTTGATGCTAAGTTTATTAAAAGATGAGGGAGCAATAGATAAATTGATTTGTTAGTATAAGTCACATTATTTATGAAACAATTAATCATTAAATCATTTTCAAAATTATTTTCATGTCATAAATATTAAATTTTATTATTACTATTTAATATTTAATATTTAATGATATATAATAAATAATAAAATTTAATATTTAATATTTAATATTTTATAATTTTATTTTATTTAGAGTTAATAATTTTATATGTTAATTTATAAAATTTGTTCATTTAAAATTTAATAATTATTTCTAATAAATTACAATTATATTGTAATTTTAATTTTAATTTTTTATTATTATGATCCAATGACCTTATTGGATTTGGATCTATAATCCTCGTGAACAATTCAATTAGATTTAATTTATAAATTAAT
>SNQJ01S0001192.1:598075-618234 GCA_010110895.2 Picea sitchensis
TGTAATTATACCTCCTAGTCTCTTATATATACCAAGGAGACATTTTCATTTTGAATCATCTTGTACTTGAAAATTTAAGTGGGGTAAAAGGAGGTTGCCCCCTCGAAGAGGCTTATTATCTGAAATTATCTCTTTTTCAAGGTGTTGATTAATTTTTCTGAGGTTTTTCTATGCTATATTGATGTTTGGTTCTTAATAGAACACGGTGTATGACAAGTTGTCGAAGTGTTATTTATTCCAGAAAGAGATTCACTATTTAGGTGATATCATTTTGGGTGAAGGGAATTTTGTGGGCCCAAAAAAGGTAAAGGCCATAATGGATTGGCTAGTGCTGAGAAATGCTCATAAGGTGAGAAGCTTCATGGGGATAGCTAGTTATTATCGAAGGTTTGTGGAAGGGTTCTCTAAGATAGAGAAACCCATCACGACCTTGCAGTGCAACGAGGTATGAATGGACAGAGGAATGTGATATTGCATTCATTGAGCTTAAGAGGTCACTAACCAGTGCACCAATTCTACGAGTGTCGCATAATGAGAAGGACTTCATGGTCTACACAGATGCCTCGAAGAAAGGATTGGGGGGTGTGCTAATGAAAGATAGGGGAGTGATAGTGTATGCATAAAGAAAGTTGAAGCAACATGAGGAGATTTCCGTTACTCATGATTTAGAGTTGGCAGTTGTAATTCTAGCTCTGAAACTTTGGAGGCATTATCTAGTGAGGCAAAAATTTGAGCTCAAAATAGACCATGAAATCTTAAAGCATCTCTTCACTCAAAGGGGTCTCAATGTCAGACAAAGGCGATGGAGTGAGTTTATGAGTGAGTACGATTTTGGAATTTTGTACATCAAGGGAAAGGAGAATGTGGTCATGAATGCCTTGAGTAGGTGACCACATATCTTCTCCTTGGTTCCCTTGAAGGTTAATCTGAAGGAACGAGTGTTGGGGAAACTTCTTGGAGATAGTTGGTATTTAAAGGTTACTTCATCCCTCCATAGTGGGAGGTAGTTAGAACCAAAGTATGAAGGATATGGCCTTGAAGAAGATGTATTGTTAAGATATCAGGGAAGGATGTACATCCTCGAGGGTGGAGATATTCAAAGAATCATACTCAAGGAATCCCATAGAGCACTTTACTGTGCACAACCGAGTGTGAAGAAAATGTATGTAGATATGAAGAAGCTTTTCTTCTGGTTAGGCATGAAGCATAATGTAGTCCATTTCATCACCAAGTGTCGTGAGTGTCAACAAGTGAAGGTTGATCATCACTACCCGACAGGTCTCCTACAACTGCATGATGTTCCTATGTCCAAGTGGGAAGTCATTTCTATGTATTTCATTGTGGGATTGCCACTCATATCACTGAGACACAATGCCATTCTTGTTATAGTTGATCAATTGACCAAGAGTGCTCATTTTATTCCAGTTAGAGACACTTTCGATGTCACTAATGTGGCATGTGTTTCTATAATTGAATTCATCCATCTGCATGGGTTACCCAAGAATATCATTTCAGATAGGGACTCTCAGTTTACCTCTAGGTTTTGGACAAGTTTGCAGTCAACGTCGAGGAATCAGTTGAAATTGAGCACAATATATCATTCTGAAACGGATGGGAAAACTGAGAGAGTAAATCAGGTTATGGAAGACATGCTTAGGATGTATGTTATGGATTATCAAGCCCATTAAGAGAAGTACCTACCTTTGGTAAAGTTCGCCTACAATAACATTTTTCACAGCTCAATTGGAATGCCTCCCTATGAAGCTCTGTATGGAAGGTCATGCAGGACACCGTTGAGTTGGGAAAGGTTAGAAGAACGAGTGACATTAGGGCCAAAATTGATTCAAGAGATGGAGGAACAAGTGATTCATATTAGACAACAATTAAAGGAAGCACATGACAGATATAAAATTTATGTTGATGCACATAGGACTGATCGAAGTTATAAAGTTGGAGATCAGGTTTTCATTCGTATTAGGCCTAATAAGAGTACCATTCGGTTTGGGAAAGGGACAAAGTTGTCACCTTGATTTATAGGACCGTTTAAAATCCAAGAGAGAATTAGATTCGTCGCCTATCATCTCGTACTACTATCCCACTTACATAAAACTCGTAATGTTTTTCATGTATTTGTTCTACGTCATTATGTTGATGACTAATATCATAAACTGAATTGGAAGGAATTGTAGGTCTCGGACATGGGAACCATCATGGTCAAACCATTACGCATATTGGATTGTAGGATCTGACAACTTAGAAATCATTTAGTAGACCAAGTTAAGGTCCAATGGGACAAGTATATCCCATGATCTGCTACTTGGGAGGATGCAGAGACCTTACGACGAGATCATCCTTTACTTTTTTGACCACCTCGGAAATATGTTTATCGAAGGTTGGGTGTATGTAATGCCACATTTTGACTTAGAGAACTAGAATTACCTATGACCTAATCGTATCTTATTTGTTTATTAATTATGAAACTATTAAGGATACACTTGAAATTTTAAACATATTGACCTATGCGAATGTCAATTCTATGAATGTTTATCGTTATTTGAATTATGATGGATATTATGCAACCTAATTCTAGCTTGAAATTTTTGACATTCAAATTTGTTGGTATGTGGATACTGAATTAATGATATGATTAAATGCATTTACATGATAATAATGTATGATTTTGTGTTATAACTAATCTGCAGGTTAATGGGCTATGAAATAGCCAAAGGATAATGATAATAAAGGGTTGATGTTGTGAACATCAGCCAAGAAATAGTATGGTATGAATATTTGTATGTGAAATTATGTTGGTTCAAATGCATTGCTATGATATGTGAGAAAGTGTAGGTTTTTTAGGTAGCTAACCTGCCTGAAACTGAATATATGATGACAAAATCCCAGCAACGCAGTTCCATTGTATAGTCCATGATAGGGTGTTGACCCTAGTTCTATCAGGAGGGGTGGGGGCATTTCCCACCATGTATCCTCTGAAACCTGGAGTCATGGGAGGATGGTGTTAGATCGCTCTCCCATAGACGTGTGATGACGACTGCCAGTTACCTGCTAGGGAAGCTTGGTCAAGGTAGTTGACACTTCCGCTTACGAGCTCTATCTGGAGTTACGTTAATATAGTTTACGCTCGAGGGTAGTCCAGTAGAGGAAGGATAGGGATGGAATATGGAATTAGGTTAGGGAGGAAGGATGCCTAGAAGTAGTTGAGAGTGTGTGGAGTTTTAATCTTATAGAAAAATTGCTTGATTTATTTTTTATTTTTATTTTAAATTTTGCTTAACTAAACTAAAATTATTTAAGTGAATGTCACTTGTGTTAAATTATTATAATGGAAGGATTCTACAAATATTTTAAATGGTTTACTATTCTCTATGAAATGAATAACATTTTTGACTAGATTGGAAGCATACATGAATTGCATTAAATGTGATAAGTATTGTCATTAGTACTTGTGCGAGTGATGTATGTGCTAGCTACGCATACATGCCTTGAACATGTATACTAGTATTTATGAATCTTTAAGTTGATGATGTTTGTATTTGATTGAGATGTATGAATCATGTTATAGCTATCCTTGTATTGTAAGTTACTATAACTTTGAGATGAAGTTTCTTGAAGGATGGGTGTATGTAACACCCAGTTAATTACTTTTAATTATTATGATTAATTTAGTTTAAATTAAGTAAATTAATAATTGACTTAATGGAATTTTATATTATCTTTTAAATTTAGTAATGAAACAATCAAACAAATTATTATTTTATTTTATTAAGGGAGGGTAAAAAATTAATGACAAAGATAAGGCAGATGGAAAATGTATGAGAGGGAAGGGAGTAGTCGGATGGAGGGGGATAAGGAAGGGGGTTGGGTGCATTGGGGAGGGGTGTTGGAGAGGAGAGGAAGGGAGATTTGAGAAGGATAATTGGAGGAAAATTATGGAGGATTTTTGGGCTAGTGGACTGGCTGTTGGAATTTTGGGCTCGGGGGCCAAGAAATCCAATTTCCTGGAGCTAAGGAGCTAGAGAGGCTCTGTTCCTAGTTGGATGGGAGGAAATAGTTTCAGGATGTTTAAAGTAGTTCCAGGCAAGCAGTTGCAACAGTTGTAGAAAGACAACCTTCTTCTTCAAGAGGTAATCTGCGATTATTATTGTTTTACCCTAAATTCAAGTTAGGGAATTTATAGATATACTATGTAATTATTAAATTTTGTTTGTTAAATCTTGCAACCAAAAAGAAAATTTCCCTATCAGATTGAAATAGAAATATAGATTTACTTATCTTTAACAATCTTTTAGGTTGTTACAATTATTTCATCGAGCTGGATGAACAAGCTCTCTACCTAAGCTTCCTTGGGAACTCAATTGAGGGCATCCTTGTTCCATGTCAAGAGAACAACTTAGAATAGTCCCAAAGGCATGCCAACCATCACACTCATTGAGTTCACCCTCAATGTCTAAGACTTCTATTTTCTCATCCCCATCGATGGTTACAATCTTCCCATAATCATATCTCCTTGTAAGAGGCTTGAAAAAATACAAATACGTGGCATGCATAAACAATTTGAACATAAGATAACTACCTTCTCTTCATGTGAAGAATGATTGCGGCTATCATGATGTATTGTAAGAGCGCATACCTTTCCTTTGGTATTCCTCAATATCATTTCCCATGTTCCTATGACAATTTCTAGATGTGCAAACCCACTACTTTTTCTCACCAAGCTCTAATAATGCATGTCCCAAATCTTGTAATCATGTTTATGACAATCTTACCAATCTCATTACATACTTTAGAGGTTACTATATAATCAAATTATTCCCTCATTGACAATAATGTAGAATTATTTTATTGTATACCTTTAGGGTTAAATACCTCTTGATGCTACACTCCTCTAGCATTTAAGATCATAGTAATTCATGAAAGTGTAGTTGTAACTAGTAGATCATAGTTTTTGTGCAAGAATATGCATTACTTGTACTCATATTATTAGATACACTATAGCATTTGATATGTATTTTGCTACATTACAATGTAACTAATGCTAATTGGAGGTATCATGCAATATGTGCTCAACTAGAACTTTGTTGTTTTGTTTGGCTTATTTGGTACTAAACTTATTTATTGTGTTCTGTTAGATGTATTATTTTGCATGGTAGAACAATGTTTATGCGAGAATTCATTATGTATCTCGTAGTATGGGAAGGTATATACATTACATTGAGTGCAAGTCTCTCCTTTGGATACCCTAACACTAACAAGTATTTTCTATGTGAATACTAATGGATGAGTAGCTAAATTACAAAAAGATAAAACTTTAAAACTTAACATATACATCATGAGGATTTTTTGGGTCCCTGGTGTTGCCTATTATTACAAGACACATAAGTACACTTGATTTATGTGAGTGCATCAATCCACTTATTTCAGTTGATGATCCAAGAGGATCTCCACACAAGGAATTATTATTTTGCATACCATGGAGAAGATCATTAAAATGCTAATTAATGATAAGTTGTAAAGAATAATTAATTAATCATGAATGATTTAATTGTAATAAATGATTAATACTTGAAGTGAGTTGAAAAAAATCACATATTATTCATTTAATTGTAAAAATGGGAAATTAGTTGTGAGAATCCAACTCACAAATTAGTTTCTTAATTTTAAGGGGAAAAAACGAGGAATACTTGGAATGAGTGGAAATCTCACGTATTATTTGTAAAAATGGGAAATTAGTTTTATGTGAGAATCCAACTCACAAATTAGTTTCCTACTTTTAAGAGGAAATTAGTTTCCTAGTCTTATGGAGGAAGTTAAGGGTCTCATGAATTAGTTTGGACTCTTCCTCACTTTATTACAAGTGGATTCCTAGTCTTAAGGAGGAAGTTAAGGATCTCATTTGGACTTTTCTTCATTTTTGTCCTTAGATCCTATTCTTATGGATCTTGTATTTTGGGATTATGGATATAGGA
This sequence comes from Picea sitchensis, assembly GCA_010110895.2. Taxonomy (NCBI): domain Eukaryota; kingdom Viridiplantae; phylum Streptophyta; class Pinopsida; order Pinales; family Pinaceae; genus Picea; species Picea sitchensis. The sequence continues at coordinate 604,060 of SNQJ01S0001192.1, forward strand.
AAAATTATTTAAACCCCTTTATTGGGAGAGATTGAAAAAAGGCTTTTTGGAGAGAATCAAGCAATCCTGCTTGTAATTTGTAATCCCCTTAATTGGGAGAGTATGTGAGCCCCTACATTGGGATAATTATGCTCCACATCAGGGGAGCCTTATTTCCCCTTCATTTGGGAGAAGATATAGCCCTTTTTTGTAAAGGAGAATCAACCCCACATTGGGAGAAGTAATGAAGTGATTCGTATTCCAGCGGATTTGGAGACATAGCCATACTAGTGAACTTCGTTAACAATGGTGATATCTTATCATGTGTTGTTCTTTCATCTCAAGTTTCCTTTTGCATGATTTATTTATACAATTATGTTTTATTAAATGGATTAAGTAATGGATTCTAAGACAAGCAACATATTTCACCAAGTTATATTCAATTTGGATTCAAGTCTTCATAAGCATGTCAATTTCACCTTTAATGCAATCAAGTTCAATAAAAACAATCTTAAATATGACCTTTAATGAAGTGGCCTAGAACTGAGTAAAGATTGGTAACATGGTCACCCCAGTCTTAGATCAAGTGGTATCAGAGCAGGATTGACAGGGATTGCAGGTGTTGCATGCAAGATGGAAAAGACACCAAAGAAGGCATGCAAGAAATCAACCAAAGCATTCAAGCGAAGAATGTCGAGTTGAAGAAGATGTTGTGAGATGCAGAAGAAGAGAATTAGAGATTGCAACTTCAATTACAAGTTGCAGAAGAGGATTTTAAAAAGTTGCAAATTGATGAAGGCTTAGTAAATCCATCCCCCACACCTGATCCAGAATTGGTAACTGAGGTAAAAAATACTTCCTTAGTTTCATGTTCTTCTCATTATGATGATGATTTTGGTGATTTTGAGTAGCACACTATAGGCATTGGCTTGAAGCTAATGAAGAAGATGGGGTACAGAGAAAGATGCCTTATATATAATGGCCAAGGCATTGCGAAGCCCATACAAGTGGTGGAATTACCTCGATATGCAAGATTGAGCTATGTCAGAGAGGAAGATGGAGCATTCTCCAAGACCACAGATGAAAGAAACTCCAAAACCATTGATGAACAAAACTCCAAAGAAATAGAAGCAAGGGAGTCATCAAGTGATGAATTAGTTCAGGATGAGAGCACATCATCCCATTTCGATGATCATGATTATGAGTCATCTCCAAAGGGAGGTGAGCAGTTCGAGGAAAGAGCTAAGGCAAGTTTGCCTCGCCAGGCCCGTACTAGAGACCACCAAACAAGGTATACAAATTCTGATTATTCAAACATTCCTTTTCATTATAAGGAAACTGGAAATGATCAGTAGAGTATATGGAATAGAAAACCATGTATGTTTTGTGGTTTGAATAACCATGATGTTTCCAAGTGTTGGAAAATAATGGTTTTGTACAGGAAGGTTATGGAAACCAGGAAGAAGGCACGACATGCAGACCTTTCTCCACGTCGGGAGAAAAAGAAGGGCATGAAAACATGGATCAAGAAGAACCATTGTGCCCATTGCAAGAAGGGTGGATATCAGGAAGCCAGATGTTGGACACTCCATCCAGAGTTGCATCTAAAGAAGGACAAGAAAGCCAACAAAACAACTCACAAAAGAATCCAACTACATGAAGAAGACCAGCTACCAAAAAAGAAACAGCTAAAAAAGGAGGATATATTTGTCTCTATGATTGAAAGGATGAATAAAATATTTGAGTTAGTTGATAAGGGCTGCCTATTTTGAGTAACTAAGCCATGGGGTAAAAAATAGCTCAAAAATCAAAGTGTCTGGAATTCGATTGAAATGTACCAGATCGAAGAGCTCAACGAGAGATTTTCAATGGCACAAACGACTCATCAAATGGAGTCACAGTTCAAAAGATATGGCTATATGAAGTTTTCAGAAAATAGATGACGTTGGTGAAATATGTACAATGTTGACATCAACATGATGTCATTAGGGTGATGTGGCAGTTCGAGAGGATGCCACGTGTCACTCACTTTTTGGTGACTTGGCACCTAGTTGGACCAACCAAAATTGGCCACTTGTCATGTTGACTTCAACGTGCTGATGTAGCAACCGACGTGGCATGAACAGTTGGTGGTATAGATGATGATGTAGTAACCAATGTGGAAGTATGGAGATGACATCAACATGACATGGAATTTTGATTGGGCGTTGATGTGGCAGTACAAATGATGATGTCAATAAATGACATGGCAGTACAGATGATGATGTCAGTAGATGATGTGGTAGTACGGATGATGACATCAGTAGATGACATGGAAATATGGATGATGATTTCAACAGCTGACGTGGTAGTATGGGTGATGATGTCATCATGATGTGGCAACTATCTAGGCATTGATTGGCTGGATGGTGTGGCAGACTATATGCTGACGTGGTTTTGACTGGGTCGATGACGTAGAAAATCATATAGTGTTGACGTCAACATGTTGAGTTGGAAAGCTCATTTATTATAGAAGGAACGACCCTGTTGGCATGCAAATCGAGGCAAAAATCCCAAGGGGTCCAGAAGTCACAGTGATGGAATTGGACGAAAGAATTGTCATTTTTGCATGATTTTTCTCTTGGAATCCAATGGTGTTGTCCATTTTATGATCAAAGAAACAAAATTTGAGGGATATGGAAGAAGCCCAAGTTTTCCATTAATGCTTTGGAACACTTTACGAGGTGAAGAACCCAGGAAGGCTTGAGATGAGAAGTGTCAAAATTTAACGCAGAGACAATCATTCTTACACGATTTCATGCCGCGATCTCAATGACGATGTCCATTTTTGCATCTGAGAAGCCAATCATGAGACTTATGTCATAAAACCCAAATGTAAGCATTATGTTTTTGTGGCTTTATTTCTTTATGAATTTTTTCAAAAGATATATGCATGCTACATATTTCAATGAGCATTGAGTGTTGTAGCAAGGCAGTAAGACCTGATATTTTGACAAAATCTCATCATATTATCCTTTGCACACAAAACGAGGCTATGTAGTGCTTGTGAGGATATTTTGGCACTTCATCAGAAAGTGGACAACCTTACAATTGAAAGTCTCAGAATTGCAAGACAAATATGATGATGATGATTATGCTTGATTTTGAGCAGTAGATTCAAAGAGGACCGTTGTCACTGGATGTGAGAGAGTCTGTCTTATGCCACATGTGTTTGTGATATCAAACTTTGTTAAACAAGATCATCCTTCATCAAAAGAGATCGTCTCTTTGTGAGAGAGACATTGCCACTTGTTGTGAGAACTGATCCCTTTGTATTGTCAAAGGAGATCAAATCATTTCCACTTGTTGTGAGAACTTATCCCTTTGTGTTTTCAAAGGAGATCGTCTCTTTGTAAAGAGAGACATTTCAACATGCTTGTGAGAAACCAATCCCTTTGTATTGTAATGGGTCTTGTAACCACTGTTGAGTGAGAGGAATTTATCTTATGCCTAAACATTGTAATAGGTCTTGTAACTACTTTTGAGTGAGAAGCATTGTTTTTTCTAAGGCGTGTTTTGGGAAATCATTGTAAACTTGTCCATGAGTGTTTTATAAACTTTTACAAGTATGGTATTGTGTTGAAAACATGATTATGCATTGTCAACAACATTTTTGTATTGATGCAAGTGTCATCATCAACATCCTCATTCTGAAGTACAAAGGTGAAGGATAAGAAGGGTGCATCTTTTAGAAACTTGTTATGTAGATCGAGGAGTAGGAAGTGCATCGTGGAGTGTAAGACTCTTCCTAGAAGATTCTTGTGGAGATTCAAGTTTATATGGATACTTTTGGAGGAACAAAAATGATTTTTGTGGGGAGGTATGATCCAGGAGGATCTCCACACAAGGAATTATTATTTTGCATACCATGGAGAAGGTCATTAAAATGATAATTAATGATAAGTGTCAAAGAATAATTAATTAATCATGAATGATTTAATTATAATAAATGATTAATACTTGAAGTGAGTTGGAAAATCTCACATATTATTCATTTAATTGTAAAAATAGGAAATTAGTTGTGAGAATCCAATTCACAAATTAGTTTCCTAATTTTAAGGGGAAAAAAAAGAGGAATACTTGGAGTGAGTGGAAATCTCACGTATTATTTGTAAAAATGGGAAATTAGTTTTATGTGAGAATCCAACTCACAAATTAGTTTCCTACTTTTAAGAGGAAATTGGTTTCCTAGTCTTAAAGAGGAAGTTAAGGGTCTCATGAATTAGTTTAGACTCTTCCTCAATTTTTTACAAGTGGATTCCTAGTCTTAAGGAGGAAATTAAGGTCTCATTTGGACTTTTCCTCATTTTTGTCCCTATTTTCTATTCTTATGGATCTTGTCTTTTTGGATTATGGAGCTAGGAAAAATTATTTAAACCCCTTTATTGGGAGAGATTGAAAAAAGATGTTTTGGAGAGAATCAAGCAGTCATGCTTGTTATTTGTAAGCCCCTTAATTGGGAGAGTTGAACCCCCTATTGGGAGAGTATGTGAGCCCCTACATTGGGAGAATTATTCCCCACATTGGGGGAGCCATGTTTCCCCTTCATTTTGGAGAAGATGTAGCCATTTTCTGTAAAGGAAAATAAGCCCCACATTGAGAGAAGCAATTACATGATTCATATTCCAGCAGATCTGGAGACGTAGCCACACTGGTGAACTTCGTTAAAATGGTGATCTCTTGTCATGTGTCGCTCTTTCATATCAAGTTTCCTTATGCATGCTTTATTTCCACGGTTATGTTTTATTAAATGCATTAAGTAATGGATTATGAGACAAACAACATATTTCACCTAGTTATATTCAATTTAGATTCAAGTCTTCATAAGCACATCAATTTCACCTTTAATACAATCAAGTTCAATAAAAACAATCTTAAATCTAACCTTTAATGGAGTGGCCTAGAACCAAGTAAAGATTGGTAATAGGTCACCCTAGTCTCAGATCAGTTAAGAACATGAGAAAAACATTTAGAAACGAACATCCACTGAAACCTATGAAAGTACAAAACCTCTACAACTTAAGCTTTGTGGAGTTTTCTCGTTTTATTTTCATAGAAACATTCTTTTTTCAATGCTTCTATCGTTTTCAGAGGCACCAATGAACACATATTTTATATGCTCACATGTGTGTTGTAATCAATAAGTTTCACCAACTACAAAAAATCATATTTAAATAAATCTAAGAGAAAAATACAACATGTTGCTTTTAGTGTATAGTTAAGTTTACCAAGAGCCTAATCCATTGTTTTAACATCCCCCAACCTAACCGAGGGACATTACTTGTGGAAAACACACATAAAACAAAACTTTCTCATTGGCATGTTTCTCGTAGCTTATCAACTACGATTTATTCACATTTTTAACTAGATTTTGATACCCAAAAATTAAATGCATCTACAAAATTCTAAATGATCATAAATGCAGCTAATAAACTCATTCATAGCAACAAATACACCATTCACATACACGGAGTTAAGAACACCAATTAAACTTATGAAATAATTCATAAATAGATAAACACTTATCTTTTAAAATACTTTTGCAACTAGTTGCTTGGGAAGGACGTTCCACCCAACCATAGACTTGTTGTTCCATATCTCAACAACAATTCACCCCTGAGTCGGGGCTAAGAATCCACAAGAGAAGGGTACCTCTCATAGTCCACTAACTACTCACTATCACAAAACCCATTGGTATTCTCCTACAACTATCTTGAATTTCTTCCATCTCTCTTCCTCTTGAACTGCCCAAGTCAAGGAATGTACCCCTTCACTGCTCTCAGTTTATCGAGTGTCCCATTCGTTTATTAGGGTCTCTCTGGCTCAAGTAACTAGGAATATCTCTGTTGGGAACTCAAGGGAACTCACTACCAAGAAAACTACTAGCAACCAACAACAAACACTTGATGTTACCGTGCAACTCAATCAAGAGTTCACTCTTCAGGCTTGAAAACCTAGATCTTTAATTTCCAGCTCCAAAATGCTCAAAAAGTGCTCCAGCATGCTCCTAAATTATCCTATCCTTCTTTCTCTATCTCTAGTGCTCTTTTCCCCTGCTCCTTGCTTATTGTTCATGCAAAAACTAAATGCAACAATTTGTCTAATTCCCCCATACAAATTTCCTTCATTTTTCCCAAGACAATTGACCGCTCACTCTGCCCAATGCTAATTTCTCTTTAACCCCATGCTTCCAATAAGTATGGGATGTGACTCTCACACCCATATTCTTACATGGGTTTAATTATTGGGCTCTCATACACTCAAATAGAAATAGAAGTTGTCCCCAAATGATAATAAATTCAGAAAACTAGGTTTGGATTAATACCCAAAAACCATTTCCCCCTTGGATCTCTCTTATACACTCCCTAGGAATTCCCCCTCTCTTGTGGATTAATCAGCCACCATCTTAGTCCATATTCCCCACAGTTGGCATCACATTACTTTTATTAAAATTAGAAAATACATTTCACATATTACATCGCTTGGCCATAGCTACATTCATATCTACCTTATACATGAATTAAACTAGGTATTATAGTAGGGATGTTACAATCCCCCTCTCCTAAAATTGTGCATTTTCCTCAATGAATGACACCATGCCTAAATATATATACAAATTTACATCACAACACTTAGAAAATAAAATAAAATTCTGCAATTTGTTTACCCTTCAACAATAGTCCCAACCATAATCTCTCGTTCTTCTCAACCTACTGACCCAAGGAATGTGACCCCTTCATTGCCCTCAATTCATTGAGCTGCACCATTGTTTTATCCAGGATATTAGTGAAAGTAACCAATAATTATGAGATATGGCTCTGGAACTCTAGCTTCTCAAAACCGAGTCTTTCACTTTCAACTTCTATTTTCTTCAAAATTGTAAAAAATTTGCGAGTATTCCTACCGCATAGTGTCTTCATGCTCCCATGTTGCATATTTAGGACCATAGGAAGTCCATTGAACCTTTACCATCCCCATGGATTTGTTCCTAGGCACTTTGACTTTCTTTTCCAAGATGTGTATTGGTTCCACTCAAAAATCTCCTTCGGTTTACACTTGGATCACAATCCAATCAATTATTTGGTAAGAGTCAGGCACATATTTCTTTAATAGTGATACATGAAAAGCATTATGCACTCTCATGGATGAAAACAATGATATAATCTATGAAATTGACCCTATCTTCTCTAATATTTCAAAAGGCCCACAATATCTCGCTGCCAACTTTAGGCAGCAACCCAATCTTATCAAACTTATTTTCTCTTTCAATTTTAGAAAAACATATTCACCCACTTTAAAATCCATGAAATTTACGTTCTTGTATACATAAATTTTCTATCTGTCCTAGGCAGTCTTTAAATTATACTTGATCCTTGTCATCTTCTCTTCCATTTCTCTAAACAAATATATCCCAATGACATCTTTGTCTGATGGGTTATCCTAACTCACTAGTGTGTTACATTTCCTGCCATACAAAGCGTCAAATGGAATCATTTTTAATGAGGCTTGATACCCATTATTATAATAAAAATCCACTAAGTGGATATAGTCTTCCCATTTTTATGGTTGGTCCATCACATACATCCTAAGCATGTCTTCAATTATCCTATTGGTCCTCTTTGTTTTCCCATCTAACTCTGGGTGATATGATGAAATGAGATTTAAATTTGCTCCAAAGCCTTTGAACAAACCTTGCCATAATTTGGATGTAAACTTGGAATCTTTGTCTAAAACTATTGCCTTAGGCAGTCCATGTAGCCTAGAAACTTCCTTCATGTAAATCTCTACAATATTTGTTGCCTAGTGTGTTGTCTTTATAGGAATACAATATGAAGCTTTTGTTAATTTATCCACCACCACCATGATGGAATCATGCTACTTCATTGTTATAGGAATATTTGTAATAAAATCAATGGTTACCACTTTCCATTTCCACTCAGGAATGGGCAATGGTTGTAACAACCCCATTGGATGTTTATGCTATGTCTTTACCTTCTGACACTCTAGACATTGGGCTATGCAGTTAGCCACTTCTTTCTTCATTCCTAGCCAAAAGTATTGCCTCCTTACAATTGTAATGGATTTATGATATCCTAGGTGTCCAACATATGACACATTGTGCATTTATCTCAGTGTTGTATTTATCATATCCATGGAATTTGACACATACACCTTGCCTTTGTACAAGAGGATTCCATCTTCTTTCAATTCATAATTTTTAAAATTTTGTTGTAAATTGCTTTGTTGTAAGTTTTATTTTATTTGTAAATAATGTTTATCTGAGTTTGATGCTTTAAGAATTTTATCTTTTAGATCTATCCTATACACGTTGATGGCTGAAATATGCATTTTATGAGCTCTTCTGCTGAGTGCATCAACAACCTGATTTTCTTTGCCTTTGATATGTTTAATTTCAAAGTCATACTCACTAAGAAATTATAGCCATCTAGTTTGTTTGGCATTTAATGTTGGTTGTCGAAATAAATGTTTTAGACCATAGTGGTATGTCCTTATCTCAAATATCCTCCCTATGAGGTAATCTCTCCACATTTTTAATGCATTCATAATGGTTGCTGTTAGCAACATTTCTTGCCTTCGGCATCGGGATACACAGGTCTGCAGGTTGCACGAGAAGCGCCCAAGCACAACACACAGAAGAAGTCCTTTTCAGACTTAGAAATCAAGCGAGCGGGAATCTCATTCTTCAGCGGAAAGGATTTAGCGAAAGAGAAGAACAACGATTGATGGGCAATTGCAGATTAATCAAGTCTCGTCAAGTATAGTGCTTAAATTTTTAAGGGATTCAACGGTCGAAATCTTTCGAGAGGCACTCGCGAAGTTACGAGGGCCGTTGATCGCAAGCAGTTCAAGTGCAGTGTTATTTCTCGAGCTCGGAGTTCGTGAGTTCGAAGGGTGGACCATATCCCTTTGGTTGCGCGAGATTCCGAGTTGCGAAAAGTGTCCGAAGAAGGTCAACCGGCGCTGACCATCGCGTCTCGGGACTTCGCGAAGGGAGAATGCCAAAGTCTGACACTCCAACCCGCGAGGTCCCGAGTAGCGAGAGGCACGAGTACTGGGGCCCTAGACAAAGGTTACATGTGGAGAGCGTTGACCAGAAAGGGAGCCCTGCCCATATCGCCATCTCAGGGATCGAGAGTTTAGAAAGGGGATTCGAGGGTCTTAACCCACGAACTCGCGAATCGCGAAAGGGAAATACCTTTTAAAGTTGGGCCCACGGTGGTAGGGGGAAGTCTCATCCATCCATTTGAAGCAGACACCTGGGGCGCAATTAGGCTCCCCGCCTTTTCGCCTATCACGGTTTCGAAGCACAAAAAGCATCTCCATCATATCCCGATACACGAAGTAGCGAGAGCATTCAGGACCTGGGGCCCACAACAGCGTCGGGTGAAGTTAGGACCATCAGATTCAGAGGGCGCGTGGCGCCAGATTAAAGTCGTCTCGGCGTTTCGCTCATCGCGATTTCAAGAAGCAAGGATTAACTCCTTCCGTTCGCAAACGCCGAAAGCGCTTTGGGGATAAGCGTGCGATCACAACCCATGGGCACTTGTGAAGGAAAAAGCTATTTAGGAAGGGCCGAAGACGCCATGCATGATTCGCAGAAGGAATTGCCGTGACTTCCAAGTACCATTTGATCTGACCTCGGTCCTGGTTTTCGCTTGGAGTAAATGAAGGCGAGAAAGGGTGGTTGAAGCCTCTCATCATTCATTAAATGCAAAGAATGTAGGGCCTGGCAAGCGGACTGCTCAAGAGAGTCCTGTGTACTCATTTCTTTCAGAGAAGCCATGCCGATTTCCCGACCAACCGGAGGAGGCCTGCACACGCTAGCTCAACATTTACTGGCCCAACTACTCCTCCCCTACAGAGGCCATGCGTAGTTAAGGAGACGTCTGACGAAGGACTTCCACCCGAAGATTGATTGAAGAGACACTACGCCTTGGAGGGAGAGCGCGCCTCTGTTGGGAAAATCCACCCAAGTATATGTACTCAGTTTTGGTATTTTTGAAGGTATCGATGGTAGAGCGAAGCTCCCGATTGTAAAGTTTTAACAGATATCTTAGCTCTGGTTATGCATCTGTATGTAATATTTCTTGTTTAATCTCAGACAGTCTTTCTTTTCCCGTCTAAGTTTTCATCTCATACTAAGAGAGTTCGTGATCTAATGATTCGCACGAATTATGGCAATTATGTTGTGATAAAGGATTTATTGTGGCACTATTGTTTTCTTTGGTTTTCCGCATTTGAGCGTAAGAAGATCTTGCGTTTAGATGTCTTCTTCCACAGTCTGTTAGGAACCTGATGTTTATGACGGGCCTTTGCATCTCTTTGATACAAGTCTTCCCCCTACTAACCCTTACTACAACTCACTGTCTGAAGTTATCTAAGACCTCACTTGTCCATGCATGCCTAGCCTAGTTTCGGAGTTGGAACCACATCGTTTGAGTTAACCTCCATTTGATCACCCCATTAATAAAATCGTGACATAAACTGATGGGTGTCGGGTTCTGCTCCTGCTGCAATCCAGGGGTGACTTCTGACACTAACGTTTTTGGCGCCGTTGTTGGGGATGAAGTTGAATATTTCCCCCGATATTGAACGACAACGATCAACTGATTCTGAAGGTGCATCAGATATCAGAATTATCAAGATTGCTACTGTGCACCTGGCGACTCCACTGTGACGACTACACTGGAGCGAACCTGTTGTTTTAGTTGTGGATTCCAGAGGCAGACACACGCGGTCTCATCCACAACTGCCTCTAGCTACGCCTGAAGCTGACCCAGAGGTGGTTTTTAGAAGAGGAAAGAGCTTCACAGAAGAAGTCTCCACCGCGGAAACAGGTAATTCGTCCTCTCCTTCTGAGAGAACTCCTTTTTCTCCTCCTCAGTTTCTTAGTAAACCTTCTTCAAAGGTTTCCCGTTTCCTGAATTTCGGGAGTGTTCCTGCTGAGTTTTCCCCTCCAAACCTGGGATTGGAGGGAGAAATCCTTGTCACTCCCCTCTCTTCTGAAGCTGTTCCTTGGCGTAGACCTGGGATTACAGAAGATTTCCCTACTCCTGTGCAAAGAGAAGCACCTGCTGACTTGAGCTCGTTAACCTTCTCCTTAAACCCCCTCTTGTTTCCCACTCCACTTTGGGACTCATTCCCAGTAGCCCCTTCGCGAACTCCTTCTCTTCTGAGTTCTCCCCCACCTAATATTCCTATGGCCGGTGCTAATCCCCCTCTAAATAGAATGGATGCCATAGTCGCTGCCAGATATGCTCCCCTAGTCCTACCTCATCCTATGAATCTTCTCCTTGCTGGAGATTACTTGAAGTATATGCCCAAGTTTACTGGGGAAGGGGACATAAATGCTGAAGAGCATCTGGCTGCTTTTTACAGTTATGCAGACAACCTGAAGATTGAAAATGAAGATGTCTGGATGAGAGTCTTTGTCCAGAGCCTGGATGGCGAGGTAAGGAAATGGTTCAGAGGATTGGCCCCCGGATCTATTGCTGGGATCGAAGCCCTGGATAGCGCTTTCCTGAGGCAGTGGGGAGATAGGAAGGATTTCATGTATTACATGACAGATTTCGGGTCTTTAAATAAGATGGATGGAGAGTCTGTCTCTAACTTCTCCAAAAGATTCAATAAGATGTATAACAAAATTCCTGCTGAAATAAAACCCTCAGAAGCCTCGGCCAAAATTTCTTATGCTAGTGCATTTGACCCCGATTTCTGTCTTTTGTTGAGAGAAAGAAGGGCCACCTCCTTAGCTCAAATGAAAGATGCGGCCATAGAAGTGGAATCCAATGTGTTAGTAGCTGACATAATGAGGAACAAGGCCGACGCAGAAAGAAGAAAGGGAAGATTCGAAGCCTCAACTTCTATCCCCTCGGTGCCCCACCCTCAAATGGATGAACTGACTAAAATGGTGAAGTATATGTCGATAGAGATGGAACGAATGAAGGTGGAAGGAAGATAGGCATAAAAGGGCCCTCAGAGTGCCAAAAACAAGGGAGGTTTCAGGAGACCAAACAATTTTACCCCCACGAATGTGCAAAGAGAGAAGGGAAGAGACAAAGAAGACCAGACAATTCAGGCCCCTTTTCAAAACAATTTTGTGGCTGAGGGGGAAGAAGGGGAAACAAATGAGTTGGATCCTGAAATTCATTGCTTCGGGGACACTCCTCCCTTTCCTCATCTCACTCAATCATCATATGAGGAATCTCTTATGGACAACAAGCTAAATGAACTAAGTAAGGGAGACAAGGCGAGTGGCAGCCCAGGTAGATATGATCTGAGGTCAAAGAAAAAGACTAAAGCGCCTGACGTTCCTGAGCAGTCCACTAGGACAGAGAAGCATGCTAATGAAGTAGTAGACAGTCACAGAGGTAAGAAGCCCCAACCCCTCTCTACTATAATCCAAAGTCATGTTCCCGAAGTAAGAGAAATTCCAAAGCTTACATCTTCTTTTAATTTCGAGCATGAAATTCAAAAGATTAGAATTTATGTACCCCTGACCGAGTTGATTAAACATGAAGATTTCAAGAGATGCTTCTCTGATCTTTTACAGTTCGAGACCTCATGTCTTCCCACAGACTCCATTAATCTACAATATGAAAAGCCTGCAGTTATCTTAGGTCCTATGGTGGAAGATAGGAATGACTCATCCCCTCCCCTCTACACCTCCTTGAACATACATGACAAGGTACTGCACAATTGCTTGATGGATTCCGGGGCCTCTCACAACCTCATGCCCAAAACTGTCATGGAAGAAATAGGACTGGAAGTCACCTGAGCCTATCATGACCTCTATTCTTTCGAATCTAGGAAAGTTCAATGTCTCGGGGTTATCAAAGACTTGGTCGTGACCTTGTTTCAGTTGCCTATGAAAAGTGTGGTCATGGATATTGTAGTGGCTGATGTTCCCTCCAAGTTCGGTATGTTGTTGTCAATATCTTGGATAAAAAGACTGGGGGGAACCTTGCAAATGGACCTCACATATGCTACTATCCCAGTGTTTGGAGGAGAGCATAGAAGACTATACAGAGAAGCCCAACTGGCCTCTATAATCAGTGATGAAGCCAATCCTGCCAACCATCCCATTTTTGCCTTTGACACTGATTTAGGTTCCAGTTTATTGCAACTCACCCATGCCCCCGAGCCTCCTCTTGAAATCAGAAAACAGCCCATTACTCCTCGCGATCTTCCTCCCTCCATCACCCCTGTTTGGAAAATGTTTTTTGATGGAGCCTGTTCCAGGGAAGGCGCTGGTGCTGGGGTGTTTTTTGTGTCACCTGCCCAGGAAACCATTTCTCTGTCATACAAGTTAGAATTTGAAACCACCAACAATGTGGCAGAGTATGAAGCCCTTGTTCTAGGATTAAGAGCTACAAGAGAAATGGGAATTCAGGAGATAGCAGTGTTCGGAGATGCAGAGTTGGTGGTCGAACAGATCAGAAACGCTTATCAGGCTAAGCATCCTCGACTCAGAAATTACAGAAATGAAGTATGGGACCTAATTGACAATTTCTTCTCAGCCTTCAACATCTCTTTTATTCCAAGGGAGGATAATGTTGTGGCCGATTCTTTAGCTGTCTCAGCCAGTTTGCTCAAAGTTCCTCTGCTGCCTATGGTCAACTCTGATGTCGAAATAAAATATAGGCCCTCTGTACCGGACAATGTCAAGCATTGGAAGGTAGTCGAAGATGATATGTAAATCGAAAGATTTCTCCAATCTATTGATGAGTTCTCTGCATTGTACATTGATCAGGATCCTGACACAGAAGGTGACCCTCACCCTAAGGTGTTTTTGAATAAAATCGCTAACCACCAGATTATTCAGCTGCCTAGCAATCACATTCCGAGGGGACTTGTTCCTTTAGAAAGATTGTTTGATGGGAATGATGTGGCAGTGAAGGGTAGGGTTTCAGATGAAGATGTTGATACAGCCGAGTGCAACATTGGCACACCAGAGGAGCCTAAGCTTATCAAGCTGTCAAGCAGTTTGACCATAGAACAGAGGGCCGAATATGTTGAGTTGCTGAAAGAATTTGTTGATGTGTTCGCATGGACTTACGAAGACCTCAAGACATATGATACGTCCGTCATTGAACACAAGATCCCATTGAAGGAAGAGGCTAAGCCATTTAGGCA
>SNQJ01S0001192.1:647388-666810 GCA_010110895.2 Picea sitchensis
CCTGAACATACATGACAAAGTGCTTCATAATTTCCTTATGGATTCAGGGGCCTCCCACAACCTCATGCCCAAAACTGTTATGGAAGAGTTGGGACTAGAAGTCACCTGAGCCTATCATGACCTCTATTCTTTTGACTCTAGGAGGGTGCAATGTTTGGGAATCATCAAGGACCTGGTAGTCTCTTTGTTTCAGCTGCCCATGAAGAGTATGGTCATGGATATTGTGGTGGCTGACGTTCCCCCCAAGTTTGGCATGTTGTTGTCAAGGTCTTGGATCAAAATACTTGGAAGGACATTACAAATGGACCTCACATATGCCACCATTCCAGGGAATGTTTCGCCAGGGAATTTCCAGGGAATTTCAAACAATGTAATGGTACACGAATTGATGAGAACCGTCGATTTTTGCTTAAAATAAGCATATTCGCTGCCATTGATATTTGGAAGATCACACTTAGATTAAGAGGGAGGACGAGGATGTTCTAATGTTGAAACCTGCCTACTCAAATTCTTGGTGTAAAAGTGGTAATAGGTGTTGCTAGAAGATTGCTTAATGGGACTAATGTGGGTCCCATTGGGCGAGGAGGTTCTTTGAACCTTCGTTTTAGTGGTAGTCATCATATCTACGGGAAAGTGGTTCTGGACCGTTGATGCCCAAGGCATTGTCGTCAGAAGAAAGGGGATGTTGAGTTAAATTTCGTCTATAGAGTGTCGACAATGAAATAGGTTGAGACTATTGATCTCATCGGGGATGTGACGAAGAGATTTGGAATGTTGATCCCTGTGCGTTTTCACCAGGGTTTAGGAGTTAGACCTGTAGAGTGTTGGTTAGGAGTACCGACGTCGGTGAAAAGGATAGGAAATATGGACCGTTGGTTAGCGCAGGGTGAAGGTTTAATCTCGATTGTTCAACCATTGTAGTTTCCCTTGATTCTTTTAATGAATGTAAAAGAGGGGATGAGCGTTAACTTGCGGGTAAGTTAAATCGCCGACTCAACCAGGATTGTAGGATGAAGGTTCTGAGGACCGTTGGATCTAGTAAAAGGGTTGATCAATGTCTTGTTGTCGGGACATTCTGAATGGTTAGTTGGGACTTCACCGAAGTGAAGTTCGACGACAACGATGGGCCTATGTGGCCAGAAGCTTCACTACGATGAGAGGAGATAGGTGCCACAATGCTGTCATGGTAGAGGACATAGGTGATGAAGTGCCACATGGAAATGAGGTTTATTTTGACTAAGAGAGCCCAGGAAAATTCAGAAGACCACAAATTTTGATCTCGGGCTAGGAATTAAGCATGATTATAGTGGTTGGAAATCTCTTATCGAAAAAAAGACGATGGTACTCTCAAAGGGAGACTTTGAGATAGTCAAAGAAAGGTGAAATCTTAATGCCCCACTCCTTAAAATGTTACTTAGGGGATTGGGTGTGTTACAACAATGGGGTACCAAGTGCCCCAAATGAAGATCGTATGTAATATCCCTAGGTCGAACCCCAACTGTAAATGTAATAATGTACTTAAGTTGGTGAGTTGTTTAATATCTTTTTGGCATGCATCTTCCATGGCGTAGTGTGTGCATGTACTGCATAGTAAAATGATGGAATTGTCACATTCCATGATACCGCGCACAACAATTTAAGTGCACGCGATATTGAGGCCAGGTAGCCTTTGTGTATATGTTGTGTTTTATAGGCTAGTGAGCCAGTTATTATAAGCTAGGATGCTTATGTTTTGAATTAGGCCAGAGAGCCTAGATGCTAAAGGCTAGTGCACCTATATTTGTATACATTTCATCATTAATATAAAATACATCGTTGCGCTTAGACTGACCATGATAAAAGAGATGGGGGACTAAACTCCACTGGTTAGGGAAAGGGAGGGGCCTAAAAGTTAAGGAAAATGGCTAAGATAGGGAGCTTAAGCAAAAAAGGAATATTATATTAATATTTCTTAAATCATAAAGTATGGATAATTATTTTATCCTAAGTTCTAAAGTTGTGGACAAGTGGGCCAAAATAGCTCCCAACATGACAAGTGTCAAGTTGGGGACATGCATACATATTGTTGGGACTTAGTTCATTTCCTATCATCTTTTCCATCATTCTTCCCATAATTCCTTCCATCATTCAGTCATCCAGTCAATCATCCATGAGCATGCACACACCCATTGAGCTATCCTTCATATCTTCATGACTGTACTTGAACCTGTATCCATAGCCATACTTGTTTGTGTGGTTGGTTAGATGGGGATCTGGACTGAAGAAGCGGGTTGTCAAGCCCATGGGATACTGAAGAAGCGGGTTGTCAGGACCGTGGGATATTGAAGAGGCGGGTTGTCAGGCTCGTGAGAAATTTCTCTTCGGGTGAGAGAATTGTTGGGAATTGATTTACTGAAGGTTCCAAACTACAACTACAAGGCTTTGAGACTTCCTATCTGGTCTATTGTTGAAGCCTTGGAAGGGAAGTGGGGCAGCCGAAGGATCGTTGAGGAGAGAAGGGGCACACTTCCTGGGGTGGGACAAGCATGTGGGGGATGAGAGATTGTAGGTTGTTAGTTTGAGTAGGCACATGTGACAGAGTCTTTCCTGTTTTCCATGAGCCATTATCCTGGTTAGGAACCCTTTACCCGGGTGGAGTTTAGTCCCAGATCGGGGGTGACTCACTATTGAGAGTGATGAACCATGTGGTCTAAGGTTGGGAGGTTCGTAGAAGGCCTGCATGCAGTTGGTGATATTCTTACCAAGATAAGTGTCAACTATGTGATAAATTTACATGCTGCATTATTATTTCTGTGTTTATTTTTATGGGTATTGTTGTATATGATGCATGTATATGTTTACTATTATTTCAGTGTGAATCTATGTATTTATAGATGTATTGGTATGTTTACGTTTTATATATAATGCTTCCGCAAGAGTTCTGTGTGTATATATTTTAATTATATGCAGCTCGAAAATGTATGTGGCATAGCTCAGTTAGATGTTGGGTATGTTACAGTATGTTCCGCGGAGAGAATAAAAGAGTTCTTTGGTGTAGTGTTGCATGGCTTGTTGGTGGTTGGGGATGTTACAATACATTATCATAACTAAGTAAAGCGTCTGAGTAGTGGCATTGTCTGGCCTGTTGGTGATCGAGGATGTTACATAGATGATGTTCCATAAAGAAAACAAATCATATAAAATACATCACATGTAAATTAAATGCATCACATAAAAGACATTATTATTTGCAAACATCATTCGACACTACAAAAACTCAGATATGTATATATATACTACATAATAGAAAATGTTTGGTTACATCAAAAAAGGTACATAGAAGAGAAAAATTTTGGGTCCTCATGTCCATAACATCATTATACAGACTATAAAAATAGTAGGAAGGTCCTAATCCTCCCACATCACGTTGTTCTCTGAGTAGCACACTACTGCACAGGCTACTCGTCTCAATATGGATTTCAGACCCTCAGGGATTCCCACTGTATGTGTTTGTAGATGCAAAGGAAAATCCTGCATCGTAAGAGGAGGCACACCCATCGTGAGACCCTAGAGGTTTCTTTCAACCTCTCAGAGACCCCCTGCCGCTACCTCATGCTCTATTTCTATCTGGGCATATCCACGATGCCCCAGTGCTGGCATCTCCGCCGGACGTGTTGCTCCTCTATCTGCACGATGAAACAATACATTTGTTAAAAACTCTTCTAAGTACACATAAAAATAATATAAACTTTAAAATAAAAAACACTTGACAAGATTGTTTTGGTTTCTCACGTGACGCATCCCAGTCCATTCCATCTGGAAGAACTAGGTCCATGCTACCCCAAAAATCCACTATGACACATGGGAAGTCCTCTATGATGATCAGTTAGCGTCTTAGCCAAGCAAATAAGTCACATGTAAATCTGGACTTTGACTCTGTCCCCAGCCTCGGAGACAGACTCGTCCAGCGCTCCATACATGGTTCACCCACTGATCGTACTACTAGTGCAATATGTGGTTACATATGAGGAATACACACTAATAAGAACGCAACCAGAAACAAACCATATCCAAATTGCTTCTGCTGCCCCATTCTGCATCTCGAAATCTGCTCCTTCACATTTTGAAGGAATCCTACGCTCCAATTAAATAGAGTTGGATCCATACACTGTAAATCATAAGCCACATGTAATATCAAAACCAAGTGTGAGCTGGTACTACCTGCTAAACTTGTGATGGCGAATAAAATAGATTGAAGAGGTAGGTCCCTAACATCTTTTATCGCAATCCTACCTCCCACCAATCTTGATCCTGGGATACAATGATTTGCCAGATATTCTTCTATAAGAACTGGAAGTGCTCTCTGTCCAGATAAGATAACAGGGGCCCCTCTCTTCGAGAGTCCGGTCAGGAAATAAACATCCTCTAACTCAATGGTACACAACTGTGTCCCAATTTGGAATCCCTGTTCCACAACTCGATCATGTACTCAAGGAGGAGAACTTCCTTCTTCATCTTCTGCATCTTAAAGAACTCAAGGAGACCACAATTCTTCAATGCGGCCCTTGATTGGGGGCTTTGGAAAGAAGCCACATCATTGAGCTCATGCTCACGCTCCCTCCACTCGATCATGTCTTTTGCCAAATATAAATTGCAACCATCATCCACAAAATACCATTAGTCATGCCACATTAATAAATGTTTGGGTAATTCAAAATTTAAAATTGCTTTTCTTTTGTTTTTTATGCCAACGCTCCCTTGAGCCTTTGATCAGAGCGTCAGTGCTTCCCCAATGGGATTACCGGAGTGCTCAAATTTCAAGTAGCACTCCCCTAGCTTTTTGGAGGAGCGTTGATCTCTTTTTAGCATTTTTTGTGCATTTTTGGTAGTGCCCCCTTAACCCTTTGAGAAGAGTGTTATCGATCTCCCAACAAGCTTAGCAGAGCGCTCACAAAATCGAGTAGCACTCCCTCTAGCCTTTTAGGGGAGCGTTGAGCCTCTTTAGCACTTAGAGACTCCCAGGGCGTCATTTTTAAAACAAAATAATTACCTAAAAATGAATTGTAAACCATGCAAAATGTTTGGAAGAAGAAGAGGACTAACCTGATCCAGATGGAGAAGAAAATGGATGACCGTAGCTCCGGCACCGATGAGTCCAAGAATCGCCCTCCAAAGCCAATTTCTCCACTCCTAAAAGTCTTGGCACAAATGAATTGGTAAAAGACATTTTCACCCTATATTAATATTATAAATTTCATTTTTTCTAAAACCATAGTTATTTTGGGTTTTTGAAAATCATTTTTGGAGGTATTATTAATACCCTGGTGTGCAGTTTATCATTATTGGCAGTTTTCAGAGCAGTTTTGTTCAATTTTTATCTTGTCGCATTAACGAGCATGGTCTTCGTTTGTTCTCATGCTTGAAAAAAAACATGAGAACGCACCGAGTAAAATTTTATCTCTTTTTCGGACTCACATGGATACATGAAAAAGGAACCCCCTGGAGTCGTCTTTAAGTTCTTTTCAAACTCTCTAAACATGAAAATATTGTTGAGTGATCTTACTTCCTTTCTCACGCGTTAAAAGGTTTGAAAGGGTGTCTTATAGTGATAATTTATCTCTTTTTCGGCCTCGCGAAACTAAAATTACGAAAAAGGACAACAATGGAGTCATCTTTAAGTTCTTTTCAGACTCTCTAAACATGAAAAATCACCCAGTTTACCTTCTCTGGACTCGTTAAAAAATATACATTGAAGGGCCCATATGGGACCGAACCTTTACTTCTTCTAGTTCGTTAAACAAAGAAAGAAGGACTCAATGAAGGTGAGTTATATCGAGCATGTGTTATCCTCCTTGAGCTCGTTAAAATAAAAAGAGGTACTCGTCTATCTAGATGGGGGGGAAATTTTGAAGGAAGCAAGCTAAGCAGTTTTTGAAAACATTACAAGTCACTCTTATGGTCGCCCTTGAACACAACACTTTGTCTTTGCATACATTTTAATCCCCTGAACCTCTGCACTGAACCAATCCTCTGAGTTTCTTTACTCCTCTGGATCACCTGATGGAAGTCATAGTATCCATTGCATTATCATGTTTTGTTCCATGTCGTGTTTCTGTTGTTGTGCCTCAGTGCTCAAGGGAAGTATCTTCCTCGAGAGTCAACCATCACAAATTTCTTGTTTCAATACCCGTGTTAGTCCATGTTCATTTGATCCACCAATTTACATATCTGTGTCAATTTTGTGTTGTTGATGGGGGATACATCAAGGCCCTCCTTCGATGAGTTTGTTCTTGTCGACTTCATCACATTATCTGGGAATTAGACTTAGAAACTAGTTAGTACCTTGGGACCTGCATGCCTCAATGCCATGCCTCCTTGCTTCTCACAGTCAGTTTACATCATTGACCTCTTATCAGATGATTCCATGAATGTTCGACTTCAACTCATCTATTCACATTCACTGGAATGTACTAGGGTACCTTGGGAATCATTGACATCAATGGTGATTTCCCTCGCACTTGTTAACGGTTTACCTCATTGACCGGTAATCAAGTGGTTTCTTCCATGTTCGACATCAGGACATCTATTCACATGGTTAGATTCGTACTACATCGGGATTGGTAAGAAGACCCTGGGTTGAGTAATCACTCTTATATGTACTTTACCCAGGTTGCGATGGAGTTTCTCTTGAATATTGACACATATACTGTCACATAGATCCACTTTGTATTGGTATGTGGCTATGTCTTTTCGTCTCGTAGATCCACTGTGTATTTTTTGTGGCTACGATCGGTTCATGTCATGGGAGTATAGATCCACATTGTATCTTTGGTGGCTATACCTTTTTGTTAATACAATTATGGATCCGCAATGTATCTTATGGTGGTCATACCTTGCAAGTATTTATCACCCAAGCATAGGTATGCCTGCCTTGGGTTTGAAACATATCATAATATTTGTTTGATGGTTGTGTGGAACTTCTGCCAGGTTCTCCGAGTCCATACCCTTACTCGAAAAAGTCTACAAAGTGCTTCAGTCATTAGTTTTTTTCCTCTAACTTCGCACTTTGGGGGGAAATCTGTTACACATCAAAATTACTCACTTCAATGATGACCTATTGTCATCATTACAAGTGTCACAAGTGTCACATTTTGGTTGCAAGTGTCACAAACATCATACTGTCATGTTGCATATGTCGTGTCTCGAACGACATCACAAGGAAAACTTAAAGACACCCTCAGAGACTGGTTAAATTAGGAGAAATCATTTGAAAAAGAGTACAAAGCCTTTGTCTTGAGAAAGACCACTTAAAAATGAATTTTGAAGGGTAGCACTCCCATACCCACTAGCAGGGAGTGCTAGCACTCCTTTCCCTCCTTTGGGGGAGCGTTGTAGCGCTCTGTGAACCATTCTGGGAGAGTGTTATGCTGTTGAGAAAATCAAGGGAAGATCCCCCTTATCTATGAAGTTAGTTTGATTCAAATCTAAGGTCAAGAATGGATCTTATGGAGGATCCACAACTGATGGAGAAACATCCTCAACCTATCCTAAGAATCTCTAAGGTGGTTAGTCCTCTCAAAGCCTATATAAGGAGGCCTCCTCATGGTGAAAGAGAGAGACATTGAAGGAATCAAACTTATGATCTCATAAGGGAGATAATCAGTGAAGCATAGTCATTTTGTTTGTGGATCATTTGAGCTAGGGGTTGGATAAGGAGAGCTTGGTGAGGTTGTTGCATCTGCATCTACAGTTGTAAGCACTTTTTTTTGTTTTCATTAATACATGTGCTTGGCATGTTTCCTTCAAGATCATGTATACCTACATGAACTTGTCTTTAATGGATAGATCTAGTTTCAAACTAATCATGGTAGAATAGGAAGCATGCTTTGTCTTTGATTGGATTGCAGAACTTGTTGAAGAGCTTGAGGATCAGAGCTCGACTTGGACTGGGCAATGACAAACATCGTAAAAAGGTACATCTTATTCCTCTTCTCTATAGATTAGCTTAGCTAGGTTTAAAGGGATGTCAGTGATCAAAGTTAGCACCTTTCTGTCTTGGTCTTAGAATTCTAGGATCCAAGAGGGAATTCACCTGTCTGCAGGGGGATTCTCTTGTAACAATGGAACAAATTGTTTTGAAACAATAATTTTTTATTTCACTCTCAATATATAATTGATAATTATATGTAAATCATAACTGTAACCATAGAAGTTAGGTGAAAAAGTGAACTTGCACAAGGTAGTTAAAGTAAGCAACATAGTATGCTATCAAGGTAGTTAACATAAGCAACATGGTATAACATGCTCTGTGGAGTCAACCTTAGCAACATATAAGTAACTTGATTAAACATGGAGCAATTAACATAGTTAATAAGTGAGGATCAAAGAGAAGAACAACAAGAAATGATTGTTAAAGAAAAATACTGCAATTACAGAGAATGATTGAGGATCAAAGGGAAGGAAAACGAAAAAAAATAAAATGATTCTAAAAAAAATATTGCAATTGCAAAGAATGAATGAGGATGGTAGGAAAGAACATATAAGTAAAAATAAAGATCAAGTAAGAGAACATTGACAAAGACAATGGAGAGGTGTCAAGAAGGTGATGTGGAAATTGAACCTATTTCTCTAACTGACACCAATCATGAAAACCGTCAATCAATAGTGCTAGATGATGATGAACTTTGAACAAAATCAAATGTGCCAGTGATTTCATGTGAATATAAAGTTGTTACACATAAAACATTTCGTGAAAGAATTGATAAATTGAGTCGTATTCAAATGTGCCATTTGTATGAGGAGTCATATCTCGACATTCAAGTGGTGACTACTAATACAGGTCCGATGTATACGAGATGTAAAAGAGAGGGTACTGGTCATAGATTTTCATCTGAAAACCATATGAATCCAGACTTGCAACATTTGTTCCTTGCAATCCTTATACAAGTTGAAGAGATGTTAATAGCACCAACCAGTCCAATTTTGTAGGTAATGCATTCGATGGGTGGGAAATGCAAATATAGATGACATGCCATCAATTTTCCTCAAGATGTTAAAGATGTTGCCAAGAAATTACCTTATCATATTCAGTACTTGGAAATATTAAGAATGATCCATATTATCGTGGTGTTGAAATTGATATGTGTTCCCTTGATGAGTTATCAAAAAATGAGTGACAAATATTGTGATGATAAGATATGAGAATCTAAAGGAAGAACAATGAAGAAGGGATCATGAAAGAAAAATACTATAACTACAAAGAATGAATGAGGATCAAAGGGAAGGACAACAAAAAAATGATTATGAAAGAAAAAGGATGCAATTGCAAGGAATGAATGAGAATGGTAGGGAAGAACATAGAATTCAAAATAGAGATCGAGTAAGAGCACATTGACAAAGAAAATGGAGAGGTGTCAACAAGGTAATGACGGAAATTGAAGAAACTACTCCATGGACGCAGGTGAGGAAAAATTGGACAATGAGTTTCTTATTGTTGTTGGAGCTAGGGTTATGCTTACTTCAAACTTATGGACTACTACATGACTTGTCAATGGTTCCCTTGGGATAGTTGAATATATTGTGTATAATCCTAGAGCATCCTATCATGAACCTCCCACATATGTTTTAGTAAGATTTGATAACTATGTGGAAGTTCCATGGGATGAATTATTCCCTTAGACTGTTCCTATTATACTTATTGAAAGAGGTAATAGTAGACAAATTCCATTGAGACTTGCTTAGGGATTAACAATCAATAAGTCCCAAGGATTGACATTATAGAGGAAAACTATTAATATTAGAAAGACAGAGCGAAAGTTATCACTTCTAGTGCAATATCTCAAGTTAAAGCTTTGCATAGTCTTCGATTTCAACCTTCATTTCCATATGATGAATATGAAAATATGGGAAAGTGTGTGGGTGTGTCTAAGAGAAATGTTGAAGAAGACAAATTGAGATAAATTACTATGTAATATATGAGTTATATTTAATATATTCCTCATATCACTACTTAATTATATGATTTAGTACATATGTTATTCAATATCTTAATCATTTCATTTTGTTATTATTCAGTTTCTTCATCACTATACAATGTTACTTTGTTATTATTCTGATTCATAATGATGTAAATATAGTAATGTTTTGTTTGGTTTCTAAGATTAATTTTTTTTTCTCATTGAAAAATTGATTTAGATGATTCTTAGTAAATTTCAAAGGTTCAAGTTCATCTAAAACATATAAATATACATAATGATGATCATCCAAAAATTCCAGGCTGTTTCCCGCAACTGGAACCAATGTAGATCCATCTTAACTTCAGATCTATCATGCGTCAAGAGGGATCAAATCCCTTGAGGTACAAACCTTTCCTCAAGTTTTTCACTCTAAAAAGAGGTTTTCACCTCGAGGGATACGATCCCTCTCAGCGCACGATCCCTCTCACTAATAGTATCGAACATGTTGCTTCATATTTATTTTATTGCATTCATAATTCGATGTGTTTATCGATTAAAATTCATGACATGGTTATAGCTTTGGTATTTAATATGATTATTATTTCAACACATTGGTGGGTCTCTCAACCACTTAGTATGTAACTCATGGCATCCCCACTAATACAATAGATAATGGGAACTGAACACATAAGTAATAATTGAATGTAAATCTCTCGACAATCCAATAATCTTGTACAAGTTTGGTCAAGCTCGTCATAAAGATAATGCATAGTTTTTATTTATTTCACATAAACCTATTTAATGATTATGTTTGAGATTAAAAACTCCATTAAACTTGGTGATTTTTCCTAACTTGTAAGTTCTTGATTAATTTTAGATTTGAACTTGAAAAAAATGAATCTTGTTAACATTGCAAAACCTAAAATTGGGATTACAATAATGAGAATTGTGATTATACTTATTCAATTTATTGCATCAAAATCCTCACTTCTTTGTTCTCCATTCGAAATGATCATTTCCCTTTTTCCAATATCATGCATCTTTATCTATGACACTCTTTCACTTTCTTCTTCTTGTTTCTAGCAACGTTAATATCAATATGACAATACTTTGTAAATATTTTGAGAATGTCTCATAGCTATCTTTCCCCTTCCTCACTCCAATCCAAAGATCAAGGAGAGGTATTGTTTGTAGCATTAATGCTTGGAACAACATTTTTTAAGTTGTGGGGGATTCTTAAGAAAGCTAGGGAGAAGGTAATTAATTTTTATTATCATCAAATTTATGCATTTGGGAAGCTCTAAATCATAAACATTTTAAACTAAATAATAACCAATGGATGCAGTCATGCTAGATTTTCATGTTCCTAGAGGCTTATAACTCAAGTAGGGTCTCTTCAATTTTTTATAGTATTTTGATAGAAATATCACCCTTCAACAAAGGCCTAAAGATCTACTACAATTTCTTCTTTTGTAATGAGATCTATAATGAGCATGACTCTCATAGTTAAGAAAGATTGAGGTATGCTCAAAATATGAGTATAAGATGCAGTGCTCATGCATCATATGGATAGATATATTATATTCTCTCTTATATGGGTGTTCACAAAAATGTTTGATTTTGTGATTGTGTCTAAAGTTTTATATTGTCCTTTTTAACACTTTGAATTCCCTCTAAAGAAAGTGTGACTCGATGGTTATGCATTTTTATTATTATTAATGTATATATAACTCATCAAAAGGTTATATTTGAAATAAAAAAGTATGCTTATAATTACCTTCTATTGATATTTCAACTTATTTATCTAGTTGTTTATTAAATTTTAACATTTTAAATAATTGAAAAGCAATATTTTATTTAGATTTTTTTTTGAAGTGTGTATCTAATTTATTCTTGTCAATTGAAGTACAACTAATTTTTCAAAATTTTATCATGAATAAGTTGAACAAATATATACCTTCAACTTGAAATTAAAAATAACTCTTCAAATTTGATATTACTCCCATATTTCACACTAAATTGAAATGAAATAAACAAGTCCCCATTATACTAGAAAATCAAAATCAATTATTACTCATCTACCTCACATGAAGTAGATGTACTAAATACATGAGTATTGGCCATATCTACATTAAACATTCATTATTTTTAAATCGATGGTGATAATGTGACATTACCATATTCCCTAGACTGCATTTCTACATCACTCTTAATCTATGTAGCTATTATGCTTTGTTTCTCAGGAAGAAAAACGAAATATTTATCACACAAATAATATATTACACCAGTTTGATCCTGACGTGCTATTTAAAATCTAATAAGAATTATCCATCTTTTGTATCCTTGACGTGATCTCCCACTCACTCTGAGTAGTGTGATTCAAAACGATGTTCAAGAATCCCTTTCCATAATAATAATATAAAGAACGAATTTACCCATGTATTTTAATCCCTCTATTTGAAGTTACCAAAAACAATTATAGATCGCTTCATCACATAGCTCGAATCTGTTAGAATATGCTTCCTCATATAGCTCAGAGTATTTAAGAAGCAGTTTTACTTCCCCTCTTCCTAGTTATCCATTTTCCTTCTCTTAAGCTGGCAATTTGACTTTTGGGCCTTTTTCCAATTTTAATGATAATAATAATAATAATTTCGTACTATTAATTCTTCTCTTTTCTGTAAAATTAGGAAAAAAAATATGCTAGTAAATTTTAAATTATAATTTTGGATGAGGCAACCAAAATTCCTCCTCTAAATATTAATGAAACAATAATTTCACTCTTTAAATAATATTATTAAAAATTATTTATAACAAAGTTCTAAATTATAATTTTAGATATGAGTTGTGTCATGCACCCACAATTTCACAGGGACCCAACTTGACTTGGCGCACCTAAGTCACCCAAGACTTGGGGTCGTGCGACATCGTGACGTTTTGTTTCGACAACTTGAACAAACTGAAATTACTTCGCTCGGCCTACATCTCACTCAAAACACACCCATACTCTTCCTTGCGCGAATTGTGCCAACGACACGTGTGTTCTTTACTTAAACAATTACATCGTTCTTATACTTATCCAATTACACAACCAAGAACATGCAACCATTCATACATAAGGGACACAAATATGGTTGGGTGGCAAAAGATGTGCCTAACGCCCATATAAGTCTTTATATGCAAATGTTGTTATAATGCTTACAAGGAGAAGAGCCTCCAACTCAATACACAAGAGATACAAGAATTCGGCTAAGTCACACTTGACTTGCTTACTAACCCACACGCCTATCTCCATGTCGCAACCTAAGTTTGACTATCATAGTCTTCTCCCCGTCGCATGCACTACCCTCTTTGACCTTCACATCTCTATGTCGTGCGCCCTGCCAAAGACACCCAACGAGACACTAAGCCAAGCCTTCACACTTCGCCTTCATCTTCATCACACTTTGCCACCTTAACCTGAGTTGTGTCTTCTCCAACTTCATCTTGGTTGTCTTCCTTGTTGTGTTTGACTATCTGCCTCCCCTCATATATATGCATCCATGGGTTGCACAAAAGGTTGCATCCCTTGGTATCCACTAAGTCGACTCTTTGTCTTCCACACGGGCACGTCCTTTGGTCTAGCCAAGCCGACCTTTCGTTTTCCAAGTGGTCGTGTCTGCTCCATCTCAGGGGGCATCACACCGCTTGGTGAAGAGTCAAGTCGACTTGCCAACTCGTCACAAGGATGTACTCAAGTCACAATGTGTGACCAACTGATCTCGTTCATTGAGTCATTCGCTCCCCAACTTCCTCTAAGTCAAGTCATCTTGTCCATGATTTGTCTGATATGACATGGCATTTTCCTTAAGCAAACTCGCCCAACCAATATGTTTCATCACGTTGCTTCGCATGCCCCCGTCTCATCAAGCTAACAAGTTCCGCAAGTATGGGATGTGAGTCTCCTTGGGTTGCACGTCTAGATTGTGCACTCAAGGCACTCTAACCCGCTCCCTATATAACATGTCATCACATCTTCATTTCATCTGAGAGCGCCTATAGTCAATCATTCAATATGATAACCCTAACTTTCACAGCTTGCTCTCTTTCCAAGGAGTTATGTTGGTTGGGCACATGTCCTTAGCTAAGGATCTTACATCCTCCCCCACCTAAAGTCGTTTTCGTCCTCAACAACATCATCAAAATCTGTTGTCTCCAACTCTGCCCGAACTTGTGCCACCATCGCAACCAAGTCTCATGGAAACCCCAAGTTTCGTGCCAACGGGAAACCCCAAATTTCTTGCTAAGTGGAAACCCCAAGTTTCCTGCGAAATGGAAACCCCAAGTTTTGATGCTTGTATCATTGTTGTCGCTTTCCCATGGGCCATACACAATCTACCGCATTGCCAAGTCATGTCATCCTCCGCTAAGAATCCTAACATAGTGTCTCGTCGGTTGGTCGCTCGTCCTACTCGACAAGATGTCCTCCTTGTCCTCCTAGCATATGCGCTAGTACACTGTCCTTACCGTCTCACAACTACACCCACAAGTCGGCCACCAAGGCTATCAAATATAGGGACTCACCAGGCAACTTGCCAAGCATGTCAGATGTGCCCTCTCTCGAACTCACCATGCATCTTGCCAAGTATGCCCAACGCACCCTCCATCGCACCAAACCGAGAACACTCTTAACCAACTCGTTGACCGATCATGCCTCCATGCCCATCATGATAGCGCACACCCTACCTAAACGTTAAAAGTCTTACAAATTGTATAATTTAAAAAAAAAAAAAAATCTTTAATATTTATTACTAATTTAATAGAAAAAAAAACCATCTTCTTTTTGTCACTTAAACTAAATCCAATTAACAAATCATTATAATTACTCTCTCTGTTAAGTTCATGTAAGGGAATATGTAGATGCCATAAGTTATTGGAAAGTGAAAGGCCCTTATCGTATTGCTTTTGGCCTTCACTGAATTTTCGATTAGTATTCTCGCTTTTGATTTTTCTTTCATAAAGTCTTGAATTATCTTAGGCCTGGCGGAATTTGTGTGGAGTGAAAGGATCCTTTCAGTAAGTGTTCAATTATATGAGGGAATGATATAATTTTTGTGGAGAATACGAAGAAGCCGGTCAGGGTCGTTGAAAAAAAGTCAAAAAGTAGAAGTTCAAAATACGTCTTAAATATATATGTCACATTATTAACATGGAATAACCAAAAAGTTATAAATAATTTTTTTTTCTAAATATATGTCACATTATAATTTATGATTATTTGTGGAATAAATAAGGACGCCTGTCAAGTTCGTTGACGATGAGTATATGCTACTTTATTACATATGGATAACATCACACCAACATTATAGCTTGACCTATGGACGAGACAGAGATTGAGTTATCTATATCGTGCAGTTCCACATTAAAAATTTAACCTAAACTTGGTGATGTGCTATGGGTTATTTATCGGTTTGGTTAAAAGTTTTATTTTTTTTTTTGGTGTTTTGGTCGGAATTTGGCAATGTAAATTTGGACAAAATCACTATTTTCTATTATTTAAATTGTATTTCTGAATGTATAAATAGATTCAAAGTATTATTGAAAAACTTTTAGGGCACTAAGATAATACCAACTCGACCACTCAAATCTATAAATCCAACCATTCATCGCCAAATTTTTGATAAAATCAAACTAAAAAAATTAAAACAACCAAAAAGTAAAACGTTTAAAATACTGCTTACCTAAATACACCTCTGCTTACCTAAATACACCTCGGCCACAGATACTAGTGAGACTCCTGACTCCAGAAGCATTTAACTCGAAAAATATTCTGCATTGCCCTCCCTCCAGGCATTTAACGGGTATCTCTCCTCTCTGTTCTGCCCAGTGGTCTGCCTGATTTGCATCTAATCGATCTCAATGGATATTGGAAGCTTATTATTCTATTCTCTCCTGGGGATCATCTCGGCCATCATATACTTTCTCTTGGATCTGTGGAAGAGGAACTGCAGGCTTCCTCCCGGGCCTCCGGGATGGCCAATTGTGGGAAATCTGTTTCAGTTGGGTAAGAAACCCCACGAATCTCTCTTCCACCTTGCTACCAAATACGGCCCTCTCATGTCTCTTTCCCTCGGAATGAAAACCACAGTTGTGATCTCCTCTCCCGCCATGGCGAAGGAAGTTCTGAAAACCCATGGCCACATCTTTGCAGGCCGGATTGTTCCACAAGCACTCAAAGCTCTTTCCCACCACAAATCCTCATTTGTTTTATGCCAATATGGATCTCGCTGGAGTATGCTCAGACGCATATCCAGCAATGAACTCTTCTCTGTCAAGAGGCTAGAAGCACTGCAAGATCTCAGAAGAGATCAAGCACATCGAATGATTCATCAGATTTTTCAAGACTCCCTGGAGGGATCAAAGTGTGTAAATATCGGACACATTGCATTCCACTCCGCGTTTAATCTGATAGGCAACATGGCCTTTGGTAAAGACATGTTCGATCCTCATTTACGAGCTTCTGAAGATCTGAAAGACGCTATTTCAAAAATTTTGGTGCTTCATACAGCTCCCAATTTGGCCGACTATTTTCCCTTTCTTCAGTTCTTGGATCTACAGGGTGTGTATCGTAATATGGGAATCTACAGGAAAAAGGCATATGATGTTATGGATAAATTCATAGAGGATCGCCTGGCAAAGAGGGGCAAAAACAGTGACATAAGTGATGATGGTAAGAAGGATCTTTTGGACGTTCTGCTGGACATGAGCAGCAATGAATTTACTCTCACTGACATTAGGGGCTACTTAAGTGTAAGTCTTTAGCTATATCTTCTAGCTATTATACCCACGGAAGCCCTATCTAATTGTGAAAATATTAATAAACAGAGTGTGATGTCTAATTCCTTTTGCAGGATATATTTGTGGCTGCAAGTGACACGACCTCGGAGACCATAGAATGGGCAATGGCAGAACTGATTCGCAATCCTGAGAAATTGAAACGAACCCAAGCCGAATTGGAAGAGGTAATCGGGCAGGTGCAAATGGTTGAACAGAGTGACGCAGAGCGTCTCCCTTATCTCCACGCATTGGTGAAAGAAGTGTTATGATTACACCCGAAAACTCCTTTTCTCATCCCTCACAGATCCGATAACCATTGTGAGATTGTGGGATTCATGATACCCAAACACACCGAGAGTACTGGTGAACGTTTGGGGCATGGGAAGGGACCCTGAGATCTGGAAAGAGCCGTTGAATTTCGTCCCAGAGAGATTCATTGATGATGAGCTGTGTAGTCATGTGGAATACAGAGGAAAACTTGGAAGATAATCCGGACCCTGAGATCTGGAAAGAGCCGTTGAATTTCGTCCCAGAGAGATTCATTGATGATGAGCTGTGTAGTCATGTGGAATACAGAGGAAAACACTTTGAGCTAATCCCGTTCGGAGCAGGGCCGAGAATGTGCGTCGGACTTCCATTGGCAAGTCGGATGGTTCATCTCATGTTGGGGTCGCTCATCCACTCATTCGAGTGGGCACCTCCCAAGGGGATCAGTCCCGATCAGGTGGACATGACCGAGAAGTTTGGACTGGCACTCCAAAAGGCCGTACCCTTGGAGGCCATTGCCACGCCTCGCCTGGTATCTCATTTGTATTAGAATTTCAAATTGGTGTTACGTTTATTTGTCAACCATACCACACTCTCGTTATGTCAGCTCTTTTAAGTAATTAATGTTATGCAAGTGTTTTGTTATTATACCATTCTGAGTAACATGAAGAAAACGGTGGCCAATGTCCACTCTGCTACGGCATTGAATGTAGTGGCGAAATTATAGGTTAGTCATATATCTAAATTTCAGTTTAGATTGGAAATATGCCTGAAACACAAATTTTTGATATTAATGAAATTCTCAATTAAATTACTACAACATGTTATACAATAGAGATTTCTTTACAGTCCCAAGAAAATAAAAAGCATTTCATATGATTTTTTTTTTAAAGTGTCATGTAGCAATTTTAACATGTCATTGTTAACTTTTGTTTCCTAAAAGAATATACTTTTTATTTACTAGCAAACCCCCAAAGTGGGGGAAAAAGAACGCCTAAAAAAACTAAGTAGCATTCGTCAATGGACATTTTGTAAAATCCATTGATTTATAACTTAAATATTTTATCCAAATATAACAACTGGACTTTGAATGTTTGCAGTTTCAAGTTATTAGCGAGCTAATCCCTTGGTAGGTAATCTGGCCTATGATACAAAATAAATAAATAGTCATTCGGGAAGTTTTCTTTGCATCCTTGAATCTTAGGTCTCTTGTATTGAAACTGAAGATTTAACCAAGATTCAAGCAATTTATCTTAGAGTATATCCACCTATGTTATTCAATCTAAACCCAGACAGGATAAGGATTCATAATAGATTTGTAAGGTACTAAATAACAAATAAAGCTTTAAAATTGCAATAACAAAATTGTCTTGAAAGAAAAATATTTATAAAAACCTAAATATTTATAAAAACTACCAAAGAACTTGAAAAAAACATTGTCTTGAAAGAAAAATATTTATAAAAACCTAAATATTTATAAAAACTACCAAAGAACTTGAAAAAAACGTGCGCCCGGCCACCCATTTACATCAAGAAAGTACCCACTCTAGTGGAGTTTTATGATGAGTAGGTTTTTACAAATATTAGTTCTTTTTTACAACAGACCAAAAAACTACAAACAAAGAAATGAACTGCAAACCTAAATATTCATAAAAACGTTGAAAAGAACTTTCGAGTTAGGTTTATATAAATATTTCTGTCAAAAAAGGGATCACAATTACTAACAAATCATAAGAAAATCTGGTATAGAATTTGAAACCCTGAGTGGGTCATAGAACAAAACATAAACCTAAGTGGAATATTCTATAAAAGAGGTTCATCCACAGTTTGCAGACTCATTGCCTTGAGCTGTCAGACATGTATTTACATGGAGAGAGTACTCGCTAAAGTAGGGGAAAGGGAGAAAGTACCCACATTTTCCTCTAATCTGCCAAACTAAGTCATTTTTTATCTAGAAATTTGTGGGAGGTTCGGAAAAATATATTAAAATAGTTACATTTTAACAGTTTGCATCAATATTATGTAAGGGTAAAATCATGAAGATGGGTTACACTTTTGCTTGTTTTATGAGAAAAAAAACTGTATTTTCACAAGTTCTTCAACTTACGACATACAAAAGTATTTTTTTTATTTAGAATTTCACTTTACAGTAAAAAGAAAACTTGTGAATAATTTTGTTAGCTTTCCAATGACTATTTTTCAATTTTTTTTTATCACGATTTGATATGTCAATTTGACAATTGTTTAACAGTATGTTCCTTAAACATGAAAGGAATGATAATGAGTACTTGTTTTCTACAACAATGTATCTATTAGTAAACTTATGTTTTTAAGAAACGAAATGTACTGCAACAATCTACAGAGACTCTATTTTATTATGACTATAATTTTGAATCTAATGGAT
>SNQJ01S0001192.1:666860-690617 GCA_010110895.2 Picea sitchensis
ATTATAATTTCTAGAATTTTTTGAAGTTGACCAAGTTGAAAACATTGCAGATTCTAAGCACATGTTTTTCTACACCTTGTATCTATCTTAATTTTTACTTAAAACTAAAATCTAAATATATCCTTTTGAAAAGAACAGTTTAAGGATTATGAATATATTATTTTCTAAATTTTTCACTGTATATTTTTAGAGATACCGATATTTCATTTCACTGAATCATAATGTCTGCTGAAAATATTATGCAGTGATTTAAAAAATAAAAAAAAATAAAAATAGATAAAAATAAAAAATAAAATGAACAAATTATAGGAATTGAAAGTAGATTCAATTTTGGAAATGTTGGTGTCATTTTCGAAACCAAATTCTCAGTATTTGCATGAGTCTGCAACCTCCGAAGTTCAGGTAAGCTTGGGGAAATTCTCCGGTTTTTGTTTTCAATCCCAATTTCATGTTTTCGGCCGAAATAATATTTTGGCCGAAACCTAGATTTTAACGAAATTCGTTAAAAATAAATGTTTGAGTCGAAATATTCTTACCATAGGAAAATAATTCATCCGAAAAACATTGTACACGAATTTCGAGGGTGCCGTCAGGGCATCGTTCAATTTGACGTGAAAATTTTCAGCCGAAAAAATTCATAACAACATTTTTTCGACCGAAAAATTGCCGCTAGGAATTTTTGAGACCCACTTGTCACGAAAGTGTTAGCAATCTTCATGATTTTACCCGTAAGGAAAGGAAAGAACGTAAATATAAGAATTTTCTTCACCTTTGTGTATTTATTTGTTGTTTTGTTCTCAACGATTTAGTAGATGTTGGCATTTACTTTATCTGGTGAATCAATTAGTTTATGTCTACAACGAAATGTTATGTTGTCAATGGTTTACTCTATTTTAAAGCCATTTACTTTTTGTAATGTCAATACTACCACCTACTTGTATACGGAGAAAAGCAAAATGTAACATACTATATTCAAATTTACATATTAAGTTATAGCATTTTGTAAGTGACGGGAACTAGTGACCTTTTAGTTGTGACCGTCGTTTTTGTAGTCTTGAGCAATTATGAAGAAGTGGACAAGGGAAACTTCACTCCAATCTTAAAATATTTGTGCTGGAATTTATTGAATGGGAAAATTGTATATATACGACTGTGAAAAAAAAGATTGGATATAAAGGACTCCAAATGTGGTTCGTAGCCAGTATGAAAGTATTAATTATAGGTTTATTGCATATGAATCTTTTAATCCACATCATCAGGGAAACAATGCAGAAAGTTTGAGTGAAGAGTTTATCCCAAACATATTGGATAAAAACATCCATTTTGTGTTGTGCAGTTGTGTCATGATCACAATCATAGGGCCACTAAACTCCAAGAGACTACAACTTACATGTCTACATGAAATTCAACAATACAGTTCAACATAGAAACTTGAAGTAAAGAATATTGTACCTAAAACCTTCACGGTCATGCAAATTTGACTACAAAACCAAATCTGTACCACTAAAGCCAATATATTTTTCTTCCCTCCAATTAGAACAACCTGCAATTGTGCATTGCTGACACAATATTTCCCATTTTTAGTAATATAGTGGCATGGTATGTTGGGATTTATAATTTGCTTAAGGAACATAATTCACGTAAGGAACATGTTATGTTGGGATTTATATGTCTCAATGGAGAAAAGATGAGGAGAAGATATTTTGAGATTTTGAAGCTATAAAAAAATTAGAATATGCCAACCTCTTTCAATGCAGCAATGCTCAAACTCTCTCAGATTTGAGTTTAATGAAAGAAAATAAAA
This sequence comes from Picea sitchensis, assembly GCA_010110895.2. NCBI lineage: Eukaryota > Viridiplantae > Streptophyta > Pinopsida > Pinales > Pinaceae > Picea > Picea sitchensis. The sequence continues at coordinate 668,665 of SNQJ01S0001192.1, forward strand.
TTTTTTTTTCTAGAAATTGGTAGAAAAATTATGAAAGAAAAAATCTTGGTCTCTTGGAAACGTGCCCTAAAACAACCTTGAAATCATCTGAGAGAAACAATACAAGAATGTTTTAGCAAATTGACAATGAAGACAATTCCAAAAAGAAAAATAGAGGAAATCCACTTGATAAATCACTAGATAAATCAACAAAGTGCAGAGGAAATCCACTTGATAAACCACTTGATAAATACATAGAGACTCTGAGCTGAGTGGGAGGTGGGAAACTTCTATTGTGCCAGAGGGGGAAGGAGAGTAACCTTCTAGGATCATCATGAGCTTGTAACCTAGCTGAGTCAATTTTCCCTGGTGGTATCATGGATTGGCACAGGGGTGGTGTAATGTAGGAAGGAACTCTACAGTAAGGCCTAAGGTTGGGAGGAAAGGCGTCCTCCATCAATTAATCAGTGTTGGAAAATTTCTTTATCAGATAAGTGTTTAACTTAGCTTGTTAGAATTTGAATGAATCATATGTGTATGTAAATGTATGATACTATGGAAAATGTAAATGCTTACAAATGATTTTACAGAATCTCTGATAATTTGGTTATGTTACTATGACATTTAAATTATACGTCAATTGTGAAACTAAACGTCTATAGATCGTTGTATCTTAGAAGACCATGAATTGTTAGAGGAAAGTTTGCAGGACATGGACAAAAACATCACTTAACTAGTGATGGAATGACCTGTAACTTGGAAATGCTTTGTGAGGAAGGGAGGACCCTGAACCCTAAGAGAAGCTCCAATCTGTTGAAGAGATCATGTAAGATATATAAGGCCTTACGCGTTCATGAAGTTGAGAGACCAACTATGGACAAAGAATACTAGTAGACCTTAGAATACCTGGATAGAACCCGGTAGAACTAAAAAAAACGACTAAGTCCCAACCCATGGGCCAACTAATTGAACAATAGTGAGATGATTCAGAAGAAATTATGACCATCGATTGGGCGGGATGAGTAAATATCAACCCTTCGTCGATGAGGGTTGATCATCGAGAAATGACCCACTGAGAGCTAGAGCTTGTAAAATTTCGGCGATAACGATAAATTTCGGAAACTAAATGACAGTATTCGATTTGATCAAAGAGGACACAAATATACCTACATCGTCGTCAGTGATTTAAAGTGGGAACAAAATGTTTCGCCATGGAATTTCCAACAATGTAATGGTACACGAATTGACGAGAACCGTCGATTTGTGCTTAAAATAAGCATATTCGCCGCCATTGATATTTGGAAGATCACACTTAGATTAAGAGGGAGGACGAGGATGTTCTAATGTTGAAACCTGCGTACTCAAAGTCCCCGTGTAAAAGTGGTAATAGGTGTTGCTAGAAGATTGTTTAATGGGATTAATGTGGGTCCCATTGGGTGAGGAGGTTCTTTGAACCTTCGTTTTAGTGGTAGTCATCATATCTACGGGAAAGTGGTTCTGGACCGTTGATGCACAAGGCATTGTCATCAAAAGAGAGGGGATGTTGAGTTAAATGTCGTCTTTAGAGTGTCGACAACGAAATAGGTTGAGACCGTTGATCTCATCGGGGATGTGACGAAGAGATTTGGAATGTTGATCCCTGTGTGTTTTCACCAGGGTTTAGGAGTTAGACCTGTAGAGTGTTGGTTTGGAGTACTGACGTCGATGAAAAGGATAGGAAATATGGATTGTTGTTTAGCGCAGGGTGAAGGTTTAATCTCGATCGTTCAACCATTGTAGTTTCCCCTGATTCTTTTAATGAATGTAAAAGAGGAGATGAGCGTTAACTTGCGGGTAAGTTAAATCGCCGATTCACCCAGGATTGTAGGATGAAGGGTCTGAGGACCGTTGGATCTAGTAAAAGGTTCGATCAATGTCTTGTTGTCGGGACATTCCAAATGGTTAGTTGGGACTTCACCGAAGTGAAGTTCGACGACGACGATGGGCCTATGTGACCAGAAGCTTCATTGAGATGAGAGGAGATAGGTGCCATGATGTTTTCATGGTAGAGGACAGAGGTGATGAAGTGCCATGTGGAAGTGAGGTTGATTTTGACTAAGAGAGCCCAGGAAAATTCAGAAGACCACAAATTTTGATCTCGGGCAAGGAATTAAGCATGCTTACAGTGGTTGGAAATCTCTTGTCGAGCAAAAGATGATGGTATTCTCAAAGGGAAACTTTGAGATAGTCAAAGAAAGGTGAAATCTTAATGCCCCACTCCTTAAAATGTTACTTAGGGGATTGGGTGTGTTACAACAACGGGGTATCGAGTGCCCCAAATGAAGATCATATGTAATATCCCTAGGTCGAACCCCAACTGTAAATGTAATAATGTACTTAAGCTGGTGAGTTGTTTTATATCTTTTTGGCATACATCTTCCATGGCGTAGTGCGTGCATGTACTGCGTAGTAAAATGATGGAATGGGCACATTCCATGATACCGCGTGCAACAATTTAAGTGCGCGCGATATTGAGGTCGGGGAGCCTTTGTGTATATGTTGTGTTTTATAGGCTGGTGACCTAGTTATTATAAGCTAGGATGCTAATGTTTTGAATTAGGCCAGAGAGCCTAGATGCTAAAGGCCAGTGCGCCTATATTTGTATACATCTCATCGTTAATATAAAATACATCATTGCACGCAGACCGACCACGATAAAAGAGATGGGGGACTAAAATCCACTGGTTAGGGAAAGGGAGGGTCCTAAAAGCTAAGGAAAATGGCTAAGATAGGGAGCTTAAGCCAAAAAGGAATAATATATTAATATTTCTTAAATCATAAAGTATGGTTAATTATTTTATCCTAAGTTCTAAAGTTGGGGACAAGTGGGCCAAAGTAGCTCCCAACATGACAAGTGTCAAATTGGGGACATGCATACATATTGTTGGGACTTAGTTCATTTCCTATCATCTTTTCCATCATGCTTCCCATAATTCCTTCCATCATTCAGTCATCAAGTCAATCATCCATAAGCATGCACACACCCATTGAGCTATCCTTTGTATCTTCATGAATGTACCTGAACTTGTATCCATATCCATACTTGTTTGTGTGGTTGGTTAGTTGGGGATCTGGACTAAAGAAGCAGGTTGTCAGGCCCATGGGATACTGAAGAAGAGGGTTGTCAGGACCGTGGGATATTGAATAGGTGGGTTGTCAGGCCCGTGAGAAATTTCTCTCCGCGTGAGATAATTGTTGGGAATTGATTTCCTGAAGGTGCCAAACTACAGCTACAAGGCTCTGCGACTTCCTATCCGGTCTGTTGTTGAAGCCCTGGAAGGGAAGTGGGGCAGTCGAAGGATTGCTGAGCAGAGAAGGGGCACACTTCCTGGGGTGGGACAAGCATGTGGGGGATGAGAGATTATAGGCTGTTAGTTTGAGTAGGCACCTGTGACGGAGTCTTTCCTGTTTTCCATGAGCCATTAGCCTAGTTAGGAACCCTTTACCCGGGTGGAGTTTAGTCCCAGCTTGGGGGTGACTCACTGTTGAGAGTGATGAACAGTGTGGTCTAAGGCTGGGAGGTTTGTAGAAGGTCTGAACGCAGTTGGTGATATTCTTACCAAGATAAGTGTCAACTGTGTGATAAATTTACATGCTACATTATTATTTCTGTGTTTATTTTTATGGGTATTGTTGTATATGATGCATGCATATGTTTACTATTATTTCAGTGTGAATCTGTGTATTTACAGATGTATTGGTATGTTTACGTTTTATATATAATGCTTTCGCAAGAGTTCTGTGTGTATATATTTTAATTATATGCAGTTCGAAAAATGTATGTGGCATAGCTCAGTTAGATGCTAGGTATGTTACAATATGTTCCGCAGAGAGAATAAAAGAGTTCTTTGGTGTAGCATTGCCTGGCCTGTTGGTGGCCGGGGATGTTACAATATGTTATCAAAGCTAAGTAAAGTGTCTGAGTAGTGGCATTGTCCGACCTGTTGGTGGTCGAGGATGTTACATAGATGATGTTCCATAAAGAAAACAAATCATATAAAATACATCACATGTAAATTAAACACATCACATAAAAGACATTATTATTTGCAAACATCATTCGACACTACAAAAACTTGGATATGTATATATATACTGCATAATAGAAAATGTTTGGTTACATCAAAAAAGGCACATAGAAGGGCAAAATTTTGGGTCCTCATGCCCATAACATCATTATACAGACTATAAAAATAGCAGGAAGGTCCTAATCCTCCCACATCACGTTGTGCTCTGAGTAGCACACTACTGCACAGGCTACTTGTCTCAATATGGAGTTCAGACCCTCAGGGACTCCCATTGTATGTCTTTGTAGATGCAAAGGAACATCCCTCCTCGTAAGAGGAGGGACACCCATCGTGAGACCTCAGAGGTTTCTTTCAACCTCTCGGAGACGCCCTGCCGCTACCTCATGCTCTATTGCTATTTGGGCATATCCACGACGCCCCAGTGCTGGTATCTCTACCGGACGTGTTGCTCCTCTGCCTGCACGATGAAACAATACATCTATTAAAAACTCTTCTAAGTACACATAAAAATAATATAAACTTTAAAATAAAAAACACTTGAAAAGATTGTTTTGGTTTCTCACCTGACGCGTCCCAGTCCATTCCATCTGGAAGAACCATGTCCATGCTACCCCAGAAATCCACTATGACATATGGGAAGTCCTCTATGATGATCAGTTGGCGTCTTAGCCAAGCAAAGAAGTCACCTGTAAATCTGGACTCTGACTCTGTCCCCAGCCTCGGAGACAGACTCGTCCAACGCTCGATACATGGTTCACCCACTGGTCGTACTGCTAGTGCAATATGTGGTTGCATATGAGGAATACGCTCTAATAAGAACGAAACCAGAAATGGACCATATCCAAACTGCTTCTGCTGCCCCATCCTACATCTCAAAATCTGCTCCTTCACATTTTGAAGGAATCCTATGCTCCAATTAAATAGAGTTGGCTCCATACACTGTAAATCATAAGTCACCTGTGATATCGAAACCAAGTGTGAGCTGGTACTTCCCGTTAAACTCGTGATGGTGAATAAAATAGATCGAAGAGGTAGGTCCCTAACATCTTTTATCGCAATCCTACCTCCCACCAATCTCGATCCTGGGATACAATGATTTGCCAGATATTATTCTATAGGCATTGGAAGTGCCCTCTGTCCAGATAAGATAATAGGGGCCCCTCTCTTCGAGAGGCCGATCAGGAAATAAACATCCTCTAACTCAATGGTAAGCAGTTGTGTCCCAATTTGGAATCCCTGTTCCACAACCTGATCATGTACTCAAGGAGGATAACTTCCTTCTTCATCTTCTACATCTTAAAGAACTCGAGGAGACCGCAATTCTTCAATGCGGCCCTTGATTAGGGGATTTGCAAAGAAGCCACATCATTGAGCTCATGCTCATGCTCCCTCCACTCGATCATGTCTTTTGCCAAATATAACCTACAACCATCATCCACAAAATATCATTAGTCATGCCACATTAATAAATTTTTGGGTAGTTCAAAATTCAAAATTGCTTTTCTTTTGTTTGTTATGCCAACACTCCCTTGAGCCTTTGATCAGAGTGCCAGCGCTTCCCCAATGGGCTTACTAGAGTGCTCAAAATTCAAGTAGCACTCCCCTAGCTTTTTGGAGGAGCGCTGAGCTCTTTTTGGCATTTTTTTGGCATTTTTGGCAGTGCCCCCTTAACCCTTTGAATAAAGCGCTAGTGATCTCCCAACAAGCTTAGCAGAGCGCTCACAAAATCGAGTAGCACTCCCTCTATCCTTTTAGGGGAGCGTCGAGCCTCCTTGGCACTTAGAGACTCCCAGGGCATCATTTTTAAAACAAAAATAATTACCTAAAAATGAATTGTAAACCATGCAAAATGTTTGGAAGACGCAGAGGACTAACCTAATCTAGACGGAGAAGAAAATGGATGACCATAGCTCCGACACCGTTGAGTCCAAGAATCGCCCTCCAAAGCCAATTTCTCCACTACTAAAAGTCTTGGCACAAATGAATTGGTAAAAGACATTTTTCACCCTATATTACTATTATAAATTTCATTTTTTCTAAAACCATAGTTATTTTGGGTTTTTGAAAATATTTTTTGGAGGTATTATTAATACCTTGGTGTGCAGTTTATCATTATTGGCAGTTTTCAGAGCAGTTTTGTTCGATTTTTATCTTGTCGCATTAACGAGCATGGTCTTCGTTCGTTCTCACGCTAAAAAAAAAACATGAGAACGCACCGAGTAAAATTTTATCTCTTTTTCGAACTCGCGTGGATACACGAAAAAGGAACCCCCTGGAGTCGTCTTTAAGCTCTTTTCAGACTCTCTAAACATGAAAATATTGTCGAGTGATCTTGCTTCCTTTTCCACTCGTTAAAAGGTTTGAAACGGTGTCTTATAGTGATAATTTATCTCTTTTTCGGCCTCGTGAGACTAACATTACGAAAAAGGACAACAATGGAGTCGTCTTTAAGTTCTTTTCAGACTCTCTAAACATGAAAAATCACCCAGTTTACCTTCTCTGGACTCGTTAAAAAATATACATTGAAGTGCCCATATGGGACCGAACCTTTACTTCTTCCAATTCGTTAAACAAAGAAAGAAGGACTCAATGAAGGTGAGTTATATCGAGCATGTGTTATCCTCCTCGAGCTCGTTAAAATAAAAAGAGGTACTCGTCTATTTGGATGGGGGAAAAAATTTGAAGGAAGCAAGCCAAGCAGTTTTTGAAAACATCACAAATCACTCTTACGGTTTCCCTTGAACACGACACTTTGTCTTTGCTTACATTTTAATCCACTGAACCTCTGCACTGAACCAATCCTTTGAGTTTCTTTACTCCTCTGGATCACTCGATGGAAGTCACAGTATCCACTGTATTATCATGTTTTGTTCCATGTTGTGTGTCTGTTGTTGTGCCTTAGTGCTCAAGGGAAGTATCTTCCTCGAGAGTCAACCATCACAAATTTCCTATTTCAATACCCATGTCAGTCCATGTTCATTTGATCCACCAATTTACATCTCTGTGTCAATTTTGTGTCGTTGATGGGGGGATACATCAAGGCCCTCCTTTGACGAGTCTGTTCTTGTCGAATTCAACACATTATCCGTGAATTAGACTTAGAAACCAGTTAGTACCTTGGGACTTGCATGCCTTAATGGTAGGGCTCCTTGCTTATGACAGTCGGTTTACATCATTGACCTCTGATCAGATGATTCCATGGATGTTCGACTTCAACTCATCTATTCACATTCGCTGGAATGTACCAAGGTACCTTGGGAATCATTAACGTCAATGGTGATTTCCCTCGCACTTGTTAATGGTTTACCTCATTGACCGGTAATCAAGTGGTTTCTTCCATGTTCGACATCAGGACATTTATTCACATGGTTAGATTTGTACTACATCAATATCGGTAAGAAGACCCTGGGTTGAGTAATCACTCTGATATGTACTTTACCCAGGTTGTGACGGAGTTTCTCTTGAATATTGACACATATATTGTCACATAGATCCACTTTGTATTGGTCTGTGGCTATGTCTTGTCGTCTCGTAGATCCACTATGTATTTTTCGTGGCTACGATTGGTTCATGTCATGGGAGTATAGATCCACATTGTATCTTTGGTGGCTATACCTTTTTGTTAATACAATTATGGATCCACAATGTATCTTATGGCGGTCATACCTTGCAAGTCTTTATCACCCAAGCATAGGTATGCATGCCTTGGGTTTGAAACATATCATAATATTTGTTTGATGGTTGTGTGCAACTTCTATCAGGTTCTTTGAGTCCATACCCTTGCTCAAAAAAGTCTACAAAGTACTTTAGTCATCAGTTTTCGTCTTCTAACTTCGCACTTTGGGGGGCAATCTGTTACACATCAAAATTACTCACTTCAATGATGACCTATTGTCGTCATTACAAGTGTCGCAAGTGTTTCATTTTGGCTGCAAGTGTCGCAAACATCATATTGTCATCTCGCCTATGTCGTGTCTTGAACGACATCACAAGGAACACTTGAAGACACCCTCAGAGACTGGTTAAATTAGGAGAAATAATTTGACAAAGAGTACAAAGCCTTTGCCTTGAGAAAGACCACTTAAAAATGAATTTTGAAGGGCAACACTCCCCTACCCACTAGCAGGGAGCGCTAGTGATCCTTTCCTTCCTTTGGTGGAGCGTTGTAGCGCTCTGTGAACCATTCTGGGGGAGTGTTATGCTGTTGAGAAAATCATGAGAAGATCCCCCTTATCTCTGAAGTTAGTTTGATTCGAATATGAGGTCAAGGATGGATCTTAGGGAGGATCCACAACTGATGGAGAAATATCCTCAACCTATCCCAAGAATCTCTAAGGTGGTTAGTCCTCTCAAATCCTATATAAGGAGGCCTCCTCATGGTGAAAGAGAGAGACATTGAAGGAATCAAACTTATGATCTCATAAGGGAGATAATCAGTGAAGCATAGTCATTTTGTTTGTGGATCATTTGAGAAAGGGGTTGGACAAGGAGAGCTTGGTGAGGCTGCTGCATCTGCATCTACAGTTGTAAGCACTTTGTTTTGTTTTTATTAATACATGTTCTTGGTATGTTTCCTTCAAGATCATGTATACCTACATGAACTTGTATTTAATGGATAGATCTAGTTTCAAACTAATCATGGTAGAATAGGAAGCATGCTTTTTCTTTGATTGGATTGCAGAACTTGTTGAAGAGCTTGAGGATCATAGCTCAACTTGGACTGGGCAAGGACAAACATCATAGAAAGGCACATCTTATTCCTCTTCTCTATAGATTAGCTTAGCTAGGTTTAAATGGATGTCAGTGATCAAAGTTAGCACCTTTTTGTCTTGGTCTTAGAATTCTAGGATCCAAGAGGGAATTCACCTATCTGCAGGGGGATTCTCCTGTAACAATGGAACAAATTGTTTTGAAACAAGATTTTTTTATTTCACTCTCAATATATAATTGATAATTATATGCAAATCATAATTATAACCATAGAAGTTAGGTGAAAAAGTTAACTTGCGCAAGGTAGTTAAAGTAAGCAACATAGTATGCTATCAAGGCAGTTAACATAAGCAACATGGTATAACATGCTCAATGGAGTCAACCTTAGCAAAATATAAGTAACTTGATTAAAATGGAACAATTAACATAGTTAATAAGTGAGGATCAAAGAGAAGAACAATAAGAAATGATTGTTAAAGAAAAAGACTGCAATTGCAAAGAATGATTGAGGATCAAAGGGAAGGAAAACGAAAAAAAAAATGATTCTAAAAAAAAATATTGCATTTGTAAAGAATGAATGAGGATGGTATGAAAGAACATATAAGTAAAAATAAAGATCAAGTAAGAGAAGATTGACAAAGACAATGGAGAGGTGTCAACAAGGTGATGTGGAAATTGAACCTATTTCTCTAACTAGCACCAATCATGAAAATCGTCAATCAATAGTGCTAGATGATGATGAACTTTGAACAAAATCCAATGTGCCAGTGATTTCATATGAATATGAAGTTGTTACACATAAAACATTTCGTGAAAGAATTGATAAATTGAGTCATATTCAAATGTGCCATTTGTGTGGGGAGTCATATCTCGACATTCAAGTGGTGACTACTAATACAGGTCCGATGTATACGAGATGTAAAAGAGAGGGTACCGGTCATAGATTTTCATCTGAAAACCATATGAATCCAGGCTTGCAACATTTTTTCCTTGCAATCCTTATACAAGTTGAAGAGATGTTGATAGCACCAACCAGTCCAATTTTGTAGGTAATGCATTCGATGTGTGGGAAATGCAAATAAAGATGACATGCCATCAATTTTCCTCAAGATGTTAAAGATGTTGCCAAGAAATTAACTTATCATATTCAATACTTGGAAATATTAAGAATGATCCATATTATCGTGGTGTTGAAATTGATATATGTTCCCTTGAAAAGTTATCAAAAAATGAGTGACAAATATTGTGATGATAAGATATGAGAATCTAAAGGAAGAACAACGAAGAAAGGATCATGAAAGAAAAATACTATAACTACAAAGAATGAATGAGGATCAAAGGGAAGGACAACAAAAAAATGATTATGAAAGAAAAAGGATGCAATTGCAAGGAATGAATGAGAATGGTAGGGAAGAACATAGAAGTCAAAATAGAGATCGAGTAAGAGCACATTGACAAAGAAAATGGAGAGGTGTCAACAAGGTAATGACATAAATTGAAGAAACTACTCCATGGACGCAGATGAGGAAAAATTGGACAATGAGTTGCTTATTGTTGTTGGAGCTAGGGTTATGCTTACTTCAAAATTATGGATTACTGCAGGACTTGTCAATGGTTCCCTTGGGATAGTTGAATATATTGTGTATAATCCTAGAACATCCTCTCATGAACCTCCCACATATGTTTTAGTAAGATTTGATAACTATGTGGAAGTTTCATGGGATGAATTATTCCCTTAGATTGTTCCTATTATACTTATTGAAAGAGGTGACAGTAGACAAATTCTATTGAGACTTGCTTGGGGATGAACAATCAATAAGTCCCAAGGATTGACATTATAGAAGACAACTATTAATATTAGAAAGACAGAGTGGAAAGGTCTCACTTTTAGTGCAATATCTCGAGTTAAAGCTTTGCATAGTCTTCAATTTCAACCTTCATTTCCATATTATGAATATGAAAATATGGGAAAGTGTGTGGGTGTGTCTAAGAGAAATGTTGAAGAAGACAAATTGAGATAAATTACTATATGAGTTGTATTTAATATATTCCTCATATCACTGCTTAATTATATGATTTAGTACATATGTTATTCAATATCTTAATCATTTCATTTTGTTATTATTTAGTTTCTTCATCACTATACAATGTTACTTTGTTATTATTCTGATTCATAATGATGTAAATATAGTAATGTTTTGTTTAGTTTCTAAGATTAATTTTTTTTTCTCATTGAAAAATTGATTTAGATGATTCTTAGTAAATTTCAAAGGTTCAAGTTCGTCTAAAACATATAAATATACATAATGATGATCATCTAAAAATTCCAGGCTATTTCCCGCAACTGGAACCAATGTAGATCCATCTTAACTTCAGATCTATCATGCGTCAAGAGGGATCAAATCCCTTGAGGTACAAAACTTTCCTCAAGTTTTTCACTCTAAAAGGAGGTTTTCGCCTCGAGGGATACGATCCCTCTCGGCGCATGATAGATCCAAAGTTAAGATGGATCTAAGCTAGTATCTATTCCCCTGTACCCTTCCATAGAATTAAATCCATCACATAGCTCACACCTAGATATATATCTTACCAACATATTGTTGTATGCACTTTTTTATGTGGCACTTAATGAAAGTTTTTCAAAGAATCTTAGACACTTGGTCTTTGTGAATCTTCACTTGAATTCGTGTGTTATGAGTATTGTCGATTCTTCTCACTATGGGAATTGGCATCACATTTAGTTTACGTACTTCATGTTTTTGAATCCCACACTCACCATAATTCCATTTGCGTTGTTATCTTTGCCTCTGATGCCATAATGTCATTTCCTTTGTTATCTTTAACTCTACTCTTGGCTTTATAAAAAGCCAAAACAATTAGTCATAGATTGTGGATGCAAATTGTAAGGATATTGGAATCTTATTAGTAATATTAACTAGAAATGAGTTGTTGAATGTCAATTTTGAAGAGAAAAACAATAAACATTGAGCAAACCTAGGAAATCAATTGATCTTTTTTTTTCATGTTCACATATTCCATCTCACTAATAGTATCGAACATGTTGCTTCATAGTTATTTTATTGCATTCATAATTCTATGTGTTTACCGATTAAAATTCATGACATGGTTATAGCTTTCGTATTTAATATGATTATTATTTCAACACATTGGTGGGTCTCTCAACCACTTAGTATGTAACTCATGGCATCCCCACTAATACAATAGATAATGGGAACTGAACACAGAAGTAAGAATTGAATGTAAATCTCTCGACAATCCAATAATCTTGTACAAGTTTGGTCAAGCTCGTCATAAAGATAATGCATAGTTTTTATTTATTTCACATAAACCTATTTAATGATTATGTTTGAGATAAGAATTATCCATGATCTCCCACTCACTTTGAGTAGTGTGATTCAAAATGATGTTCAAGAATCCCTTTCCATAATAATAATATAAAGAACGAATTTACCCATGTATTTTAATACCTCTATTTGAAGTTACCAAAAACAATTATAGACCGCTTCATCCCATAGCTCCAATCTGTTAGAATATGCTTCCTCATATAGCTCAGAATATTTAAGAAGCGGTCTGCACCCTCCTATCATATAACATCTTTTAGAGCAACTTGTTTGACTCCGTGCTCTTCCTAGTTACCCATTTTCCTTCTCTTATGCTGGCCATTTGACTTTTTGGCCTTCCTCCAACTTTAATGATAATAATAATAATAATTTTATATTTCTAATTCTTCTCTTTGAAGTTAGGAAAAAAATTATGCGAATAAATTTTAAATTATAATTTTGGATGAGGCAGCCAAAATTCCTCCTCTAAATATCAATCAAACAGTGGTTTCACTCTTTAAATAATATTATTAAAAATTATTTATAACAAAGTTCTAAATTATAATTTTAGATATGAGTTGTGTCATGCACCCACAATCTCATAGGGATCAACTTGACTTGGTGCACCCAAGTCACCCAAGACTTGGGGTCGTGCGACATCATGACGTTTTGTTTCGACAACTTGAACAAACTAAATTACTTCGCTCGGCCTACATCTCACTCAAAACACACCCGTACTCTTCCTTGAGCAAATTGTGCCAACTACACGTGTGTTCTTTAGTTAAACAATTACACTATTCTTATACTTATCCAATTACACAACTAAGAACATGTAACCATTCATACACAAGGGACACAAATATGGTTGGGTGGCAAAAGATGTGCCTAACGCCCATATAAGTCTTTATATACAAATGTTGTTATAATGCTTACAAGGAGAAGAGCCTCCAACTCAATACATAAGAGATACAAGAATTCGACTAAGTCACACTTGACTTGCTTACTAACCCACACGCCTATCTCCATGTTGCAACCTAAGTTTGACTGTCGTAGTGTTCTCCCCGTCGCATGCACTACCCTCTCTGACCTTCGCATCTCTATGTCGTGCGCCCTACCAAAGACACCCAACGAGACACTAAGCCAAGCCTTCACACTTCGCCTTCATCTTCATCTAACTTTGCCACCTTAGCATGAGTTGTGTCTTCTCCAACTTCACCTTGGTTGTCTTCCTTGTTGTGTTTGACTATCTGCCTCCCCTCATATATATGCATCCATGGGTCGCACAAAAGGTTGCATCCCTTGGTATCCACTAAGTCGACTCTTTGTCTTCCACACAGACATGTCCTTTGGTCTAGCCAAGCTGACCCTTCGTTTTCCAAGTGGTCGTGTCCACTCCATCTCAGGGGGCATCACACCACTTGGCGAAGAGTCAAGTTGACTTGCCAACTCGTTGCAAGGATGCACTCAAGTCACAATGTGTGACCAACTGATCTCGTTCATTGAGTCATTCGCTCCCCAACTTCCTCTAAGTCAAGTAATCTTGTCCATGACTTGTCTGATATGAGATGGCATTTTCCTTAAGCAAACTCGCCCAACCAATGTGTTTCATCACGTTGCTTCGCATGCCCCCGTCTCATCGAGCTAACACGTTCTGCAAATATGGGATGTGAGTCTCCTTGGGTTGCATGTCTAGATTGTGCACTCAAGGCACTCTAACTCACTCCATATATAACATGCCATCACATCTTCATTTCATCTGAGAGCGCCTATAGTCGATCATTCAATATGATAACCCTAACTTTCACAGCTTGCTCTCTTTCCAAGGAGTTATGTCGGTTGGGCGCACATGTCCTTAGCTAAGGATCTTACATCCCCCCCCACCTAAAGTCATTTTCGTCGTCAACAACATCATCAAAATCTGTCGTCTCCAACTCTGCCCGAACTTGTGCCACCATTGCAACCAAGTCTCATGGAAACCCCAAGTTTCGTGCCAACAGGAAACCCCAAATTTCCTGCGAAATGGAAACCCCAAGTTTCCTGCGAAATGGAAACCCCAAGTTTCGATGCTTGTATCATTGTTGTCGCCTTCCCATGGGCCATACACAATCTACCGCATTGCCAAGTCATGTCATCCTCCGCTGAGAATCCTAACATAGTGTCTCGTCGGTTGGTCGCTCGTCCTACTCGACAAGATGTCCTCCTAGCATACGCGCTAGTTCACCATCCTTACCATCTCATAACTACACCCACAAGTCGGCCACCAAGGCTATCAAATATAGGGACTCACCAGGCAACTTGCCAAGCATGTTAGATGTGCCCTCTGTCGAACTCACCATGCATCTTGCCAAGTATGCCCAACACGCCCTCCATCGCACCAAACCGAGAACACTCTTAACCAACTCATTGACCGATCACGCCTCCACGCCCATCATGATAGTGCACACCCTACCTAAACGTTAAAAGTCTTACAAATTGTATAATTTTTTTCAAAAAAAAAAAAGCTTTAATATTTATTACTAATTTAATAGAAAAAAAAACCATCTTCTTTTTGCCAGTTAAACTAAATCCAATTAACAAATCATTATAATTACTCTCTCTATTAAGTTCATGTAAGGGAACATGTAGATGCCATAAGTTATTGGGAAAGTGAAAGGCCATTATCGTATTGCTTTTGGCCTTCACTGAATTTTCGATTAGTATTCTCGCTTTTGATTTTTCTTTCATAAATTTGGACAAAATCGCTATTTTTTTATTGTTTAAATTATATTTCTGAATGTATAAATGAATTTAAAGTGTTGAAAAACTCTTGAGGTATTTGGATAATACCAACTCAACCACTTAAATCTACAAATCCAACCATTCATCACCAAATTTCGGATAAAATCAAACTGAAAACATTAAAACAACCAAAAAAAAATAAAACGTTTAGAATACTGCTTACCTAAATACGCCTAGGCTTTAGGCCACAGATATTAGTGGGACTCCTGACTCCTGAAGCATTTAACTCGAAAAATATTCTGCATTGCCCTCCCTCCAGGCTCTATTGTGAAGAACGGGTATATGTATGCAATTGTATCTCTCTTCTCTGTTCTGCCCAGTGGTCTGCCTGATTTGCATCTAATCGATCTCAATGGATATTGGAATCTTATTATTCTATTCTCTGCTGGGGATCATCTCAGCCATCATATACTTTCTCTTGGATCTGTGGAAGAGGAACTGCAGGCTTCCTCCCGGGCCTCCGGGATGACCAATTGTGGGAAATCTGTTTCAGTTGGGTAAGAAACCCCACGAATCTCTCTTCCACTTTGCTACCAAATACGGCCCTCTCATGTCTCTTTCCCTCGGAATGAAAACCACAGTTGTGATCTCCTCTCCCGCCATGGCAAAGGAAGTTCTGAAAAACCATGGCCACATCTTTGCAGGCCGGATTGTTCCACAAACACTCTACAGGAAAAAGGCATATGATGTTATGGATAAATTCATAGAGGATCGCCTGGCAAAGAGGGGCAAAAACAGTGACAGAAGTGATGATGGTAAGAAGGATCTTTTGGACGTTCTGCTGGACATCAGGGGCTACTTGAATGTAAGTCTTTCGCTATCTCTTCTGGCTATTAGGCCTACCGAATTATGAAAATTCTGTAAACAGAGTCTGATATCTAATTCCTTTTGCAGGATATATTTGTGGCTGCAAGTGACACGACCTCGGAGACCATAGAATGGGCAATGGCAGAACTGATTCGCAATCCTGAGAAATTGAAGCGAGACCAAGCCGAGTTGGAAGAGGTTGTTGGTCTCAACCGAAGGTTGGAAGAAAGTGATACCGAGCGTCTCCCTTATCTCAGAGCAGTGGTGAAAGAAGTGTTCCGATTGCACCCGGCAGTTCCTCTGCTCGTTCCACACAGAGCAGACAGCCGTTGTGAAATCGCGGGATTCGTGATACCCAAACACAGCCGAGTACTGGTGAACGTTTGGGGCATGGGAAGGGACCCTGAGATCTGGAAAGAGCCGTTGAATTTCGTCCCAGAGAGATTCATTGATGATGAGCTGTGTAGTCATGTGGAATACAGAGGAAAACACTTTGAGCTAATCCCGTTCGGAGCAGGGCCGAGAATGTGCGTCGGACTTCGATTGGCAAGTCGGATGGTTCATCTCATGTTGGGGTCGCTCATCCACTCATTCGAGTGGGATCCTCCCAAGGGGATCAGTTACGATCAGGTGGACATGACTGAGAAGTTTGGACTGGCACTCCAAAAGGCCGTACCCTTGGAGGCCATTGCCACGCCTCGCCTGGTATCGCATTTGTATTAGAATTTCAAATTGGTGTTACGTTTATTTGTCAACCATACCACACTCTCGTTATGTCAGCTCTTTTAAGTAATTAATGTTATGCAAGTGTTTTGTTATTGTACCATTCTGAGTAACATAAAGAAAACGGTGGCCAATGTCCACTCTGCTACGGCATTGAATGTTGTGGCGAAATTATAGGTTAGTCGTATATCTAAATTTCAGTTTAGATTGGAAATATCCCTGAAAAACAAATTTTTGATATTAATGAAATTCTCAATTAAATTACTACAACATGTTATATAATAGAGATTATTTTACAGCCCGAAGTGTTGGCTCAAGTTGTTATGAGTTAGAAGTGGGTCCTCTTCAGCAGAGAGGTCACGGGTTCTACTCATTCTACTCACTTGATTTTCTTGGGGTCACTCTCTATAATCAGAGTTGGTGGTTTTTATTTAAATCTGGATTTTGCTTTTGGTTTTGAAAATAAGTTAAAAATAATGCTTTATAATGAGTTGATGGGTTTCCATTTGAATTTGGATTTTTCTTTTGATTTTGAAAATAAGTTAAGAATATAGTGAGGAGATTTTTATTTCCATAATAAATTTGTGTTGAATTTAAAAAAAAATCAAGTGATTAGAATTTTATGTCATTACAGAGTTGCTCTATAATCAGAGTTGGTGGTTTTCTATTTAAATCTGGATTTTGCTTTTGGTTTTGAAAATAAGTTAAAAATAATGCTCTATAATGAGTTGATGGTTTTCCATTTGAATTTGGATTTTTCTTTTGATTTTGAAAATAAGTTAAAAATATAGTGAGGAGATTTTCATTTCCATAATAAATTTGTGTTTGAATTTAAGTGGTTAGAATTTTATGTCATTTAATTTTCATTCCTGATAAAACTGTTTTTATGAGTTTTGCCTCGTCTTAAAGTGATATAGGTGCTTGAAATTTTGATCAAAATTCTAGATCAATTGGAATTTTAATTTTATATTTGAGTTATCATATTTAAAAGGTGCAAGGAAGTTTTCTTGTTTAATTAAGTTTCTTGTTATTAAATTGTATTTATGGTATGGAATTATTATAATTGAAATTTCATTCTTCATAGATAGTAAAGGTTGTTATTAGTCTTTGTCAAAGTATAATTGGGAGAATATTTTTGGAATGGAGTATACTTTTCATTTGCAAGTTAAAAGAGATTATTTTTGGGCTTCAAATATTTGGGCTACTATCTCAAGATTGGAGCACACAAAACAGAAGATTGGGATTGGTTGGTGACTGGAATAACCAAAAGGATAAATAATTGGTGTAATCGTTGGCTTTCATTGGGTGGGAGATACATTCTTATTAAATATGTTTTAGAGGGAAAATCAGTCGACTGGATGTCACTGGAATCTATTCCGCGATCAGTGCTATCAAAGATCAAAAGATTGGTGATCCATTTCCTTTGGAATGGACAAAAGGACACTCAACACTTCCACCTGTGCAGATGGGATGTCCTCTCCCGACCAAAGAAAAACAGTGGTTGGGGTTTTAGAAACCTTCTCTTTTTCAACAAGGCACTGACAGTTAACACTCTTTGGAGAGTCCACACATAGGAAGGCATCTGGCAGAGAATTCTAAAGGACAAATATTTCCCAAATTTATCTTTGATAAAATGGTATAGATTGGTTGAACACAAAACCAAAGGCACATCCAGAATATGGACTAGATTAGTCCGATCGATACACAACATTAAACAGTGGTTGAGCTGGGTGCCTGGCACTGGTCAGCATATCAAAATCGACAAAGACAAGATATTAGGTATGGGGGAAACAACACTCCTATCCGATGAAACTATTGTGTGCCTACATAAAAAAAATGTAATAGTGTTAGCAAATGCAACGATCGGTTCTAATCCTATTACTTTCATGGAATCATGGCTTGATGGCACAATCTTGGGGATGACGGATTCTCAAAAGGCAGAATGGGGCACATTTTGCTTTCAAATAAATGCAGTTGGGGTTTCTCTACAAGGCAACAAAGACAATCATATATGGACGGGAGGAGATGCATCCAACAACATTTCAGTTAAAAACATTTATAAAGCAATCCTTTCAACACTTAATCTCCCGGCTTAAACATGATGAAAGATTTCATTTTGGAAGTGGAACGTCCAGTTAAAGATGAAACTCTTTATCTGGATGGTTTCATAAAATAAAATTTTGACCTGGGAGATGTTAAAGAGAAAACGCTGGCAGGGACCAGGCATTTGCATGCTATGCAAGAATAACAATGAAGATTGCGATCATTTATTTGTTCAGTGTCCTTTCACCAAGATTGTATGGGCTAGAGCGACTACCTATCTCAATGTTAAAAACCGGTGGGAGGGGGGAAATTTCAATTTAGTATTTACTTCCTAGGTTCTAGATAAAACCGTGTCCACAAATCTGGCAGTTTTGGTATGCTGGTATATCTGGTTCGAAAGGAACCATACATTATTCGAAGATAAGAAGCCATCCATTGGGGTTGTAACTTGCAGGATTATTGGGGCATACAACCCTCGTGCACATCAACATAAATTATTTGCCAGGTACAAGAGACCTCTCGTACATTCAGAGGATATCACTGTTGCTTTCTTTGATGGGGCATCAATCAGAGGAGGCACAATATGTGGTGCGGGGGGAGTGTTAAAACAACCTGATCAGGAAGTAATCAGATGGTTTATCAACTGCGGGAGGGGTAAAAATACCAAAGCAAAATTATTTGGTGCTTGGGTGACACTTTTGCAAAACTATGGGATATCAATAGACTAAATATTTTGGGTGATTCTAAAGTCATAATAGATTGACTGAACCAAAAAACTAATCTACATGCTATTGAAATTGAAGGTTGGATGCACAGGACAAGATCGATCATCACAGATTTCCAAGAAATAAAGTTCACACACATTTTTGGGAACACAACAAGGAGGCAGATTCCCTTTCCAAGCAAGGATTGTTGGAACAAAAAAGCATACAACTTTTTTCTCAGTGATTGATGGGAAGACTGGTCCTATGTCTCAAATTAATCTGTTCAGAATGCCTTTTTTGTCTTTATCTTATTAATCAACGCTTGATTGAGCAGTGTGATATATATTCCTTGGTACCGATATGGAGTACTATTAGTTTTATTTTCAAGTTGAAACTTGAGGGTGACTTGGAGTCCCCGAGTATATGAAAAAACTCTTAGTTTGACATTTTTGTCGGATTGTAAATCTATTTTTTTAGTGGAGATATTCCTTGGGAAGCTTCCTATAGATATAAATAATTTTTTATTAATACAAAAATTCGAGCAAATTTTCATTTGGAAAAAAAAAAAAGTTAAAAAAGATTATGGATGAGACATAAATATGTATAACTTTATTTTTAAAGTAAAAAAATAAATAAATAACATTTAATATGATTTTTTTTTAAGTTTCATGTAGCAATTTTAACATTTCATAATTAACTAGTTAACTTTTGTTTACTAAAAGAGTATACTTTTAGTTTACAAGTCAAAATAAATTATGGATGAGACTTAACTTTCATTTACTAAAAGAGTATACTTTTTATTTACAATTCAAAAGAGGTTATGGATGAGACATCACTCTAACTTTTTTAAATGTATAAAATTTTTTTTTACTAAAAGAGTATACTTTTTATTTACAATTCAAAAGAGGATTCAAAAGAGGTTATGGATGAAACATCACTCTAACTTTTTTAAATGTATAAAAAAAAAATTAAAAACATTTAATATGATTTTTTTTTAAGTGACATGTAGCAGCTCAAATATTGAGTGATATTATGACCCCAAGAGTCAATCCATGATTAGTACTTATTCTGAGAGAACCTTGTTTCCCCATACATTCACTAGTCCAACTAGTTGCATAAGCCTTGGCCTTAGCTTAAGTCTTAGTAAATTGCCCTGAGGTAATAACTAGAGAGTGAAAGCCTTCTAATAGAGGGACAAGCCTTAGTAGGTTTAGCTGTGTACTCCAGGTTCACAGCAGCATGAGTTTCCACTGGGTGTGATGATAACTAACTAACTGGGTGAATAGAGAACAGGTGGAATATATACCCGTGATCAGTAGGTAACTGAGCTTATTGGGTAGCTTTCACATGTCAATTGTTTTGTTTACTAAAAAAAAGTTATTATCAATTATTTTTATTATTTTTTATTTACTATTTAAAAAAAAAGTTATTGTAATTTGAAGTAATGTTTTAATTTTGATGTGATTAATTATACACATTTTTATTTTAATATTTTATAAGGATAAATACTTATTAATGTGATCAATATCATAATTTGTTTATGTTATTATGATTTTTCATTTACTTTCTTAATTTGTATATTCAATCTAGTGATTATTTACTTTTTTTAATATATTTGGAGGGACTAGCCACTTTGTGGCATATTCACTTGTTGAATAAATTATTAGTGGGTTTTTGAGATTTGTATTGAAAGTCTAACAAACATCTTAAACATCTTGATATTTAAAGTTTTAATTATTCTTTAAAAAGATACAAAAGTGACTGCAAATGCTATGATGTTGGGTCAACGCAAACAATGATATATGACTCCACATCTAAGTGATATTCTTATGATATTTAGCATGACAAGATCTTGTGTTGTCCCATTAAATATGACTTTAACTAGAAAGAATAAGACAACAATAAACATGGTTGGACTTGGTTGGATTGTAGGAATTTACCAAAGAAAGAGGTGAATCAAGGGCAACACGACAATGGAGGTCTGATGTATTTTCAATGGTAGTGAAATACTAAAGGTATTGTTAACATGTGAACTCCTACCTATCTTAATCTTGTGAACAAATAATAAACATATTAACTACTTTTATTATTTCAAACTTTCATCAAAACCCATACAACATTTTCAACAAAATTCAATAAAAAACTATTCACAAAATCAATATACACTTCATAGATTTAAACTTCCCAAAATTTTGAGAGGCCCTAATTTCATGCAAGAAAAGAGAGTATAGACTCAAAGAACCACCCCAATTATCAATAACTATAAAGCCCTATGAAAAAACATTATAATTTATGGGCTTGTATTAATAATAATAATCTATTTTTAAGGTCACGACCAAGCCAACACACCAAATTGGTGTATGAGACCCCCTTGTTTGTGGGACAAGGGACCCCCCTCCGCCCAACGATTTGATTGGTAAAGTCTACGAAGGTATACATACCCAACCCCCCTCTGGATTTGAACCTGTGATCTCTTAAGAGGAAACACATGTTCTTAACCATTAGGCCAACTCAGGCTGTAAGAATAATGAAGAAGAAAAGTCAGGAATGTTTTTCTGTTAAGAGCCAAATATCAATATAGCATAGAAAAACCTCAAAATAAGTACTCAACTCCTTGAAAAAGCGATAATTTCATATAATAAGCCTCTTCGAGGGGTCAACCTCCTTTTACCCCACATAAATGTTCAAGTACAAGATGATTCCAAATGAAAATGTCTCATTGGTATATATAGGAGACTAGGAGGTATAATTACAACTAATGGAATAAAGATGACATAAATAAAATAACATTACTAATGTAA
>SNQJ01S0001193.1:0-24724 GCA_010110895.2 Picea sitchensis
TGAACCCTAACCCAAAAATTGAGTGAGATCCATCGAATTCTAGAGTCCAAACTCCCTCAGGTGCTTTGACAGTATCATCCTCATGGCTTCCTCCTTGGACAAACCAATTATCGATGTCATTGTTAATACATAGGAGTTGATCATTGGGTTCATCAAAGGTTTCAAGAAGGGATCCCACAAGGGGTTCCCTGTAGAGGGTGAAGAATCCTCCTTCCAGGTTAGAGATGATTACTTTGGATTCCTGGTCTTGAAATCTTCCAGCCAGGTGCGTTATAAGGTCTTTGTGGAAAACGATGCCCCAATTGCTCAAATCATCCACTACAATCACGTCTATGTAAAAAGGGGCACTAGGGAAAGAGTTGAAGGCAACGTTCCAGAGTGATTCTCTGTCAAGGTTAAGGTGCTCGAAGGGTGGCTTCGGCCTATGGTTGGGTGACAAGGTTATTGGCAATGGTAAAACGAGCACATCCACTTATATTTAACAGGCTATGGGCCCATACCTCCTTCATTCAGTCTAACAGTTGGAAGGAAACATAGCCAGAAGGATGTTAATCTCATTGAAGAACTTTCGCTAGGGTTTCTAGCAGGAGTAGTCATCAAAGCACTACCACTAGGGTTAATAGCAGGTGCAGTTGCAGAAACCCTAATCCTCTCGTTAAGTCACCTTAATTGAAGGTATTGACCTAATCTTTGGACAAATTAATGTGCCCTATCCTAACGCATCTCCTGATACTCTCAGCAAGCCAAGACGTCAAGTTTGAGTTTGTGGTCAAATCTAGGGTTTGACCAAGTCAAAGAAACCATGACTTATTCTATGAAGTCAGAGAACAAGTTATATGGAGCCTCTAACTTCAGAGCATGGAAGATAAGGATTGACCTCATCCTTGCGAAGAATAAAATGTTGGATATCATAAAAGGAAATATCGTGGAACCAGAGTTTGAAGAAGGAAAAGAGAAGGAACCGCATAATGTTGCAGTTATGGAGAAGTTCAAAGACAGTGACATCGATGCCATGAGTATAATAGTGGAATCCATAAAATACCACTTGATACCCTACATCTCCCATCTTGACTCATCAAAGAATATGTACGATGCCCTAACAAATCTCTTCTCGATCATAAACATTGGACAAGTTATGAGTCTGAAGAATGAGCTCTGTGACATAAAGATGAATGATGATGACAGCATAACATCATACTTTGTGAGGATCTCCTAGTTAAGAGATCAATTACAAGCTATTGAGGAGATCACTTCAGCGAAGGAATTGGTAAACATAGTACTCAATGGTCTTCCCAAGACGTGGGATGCATTTTCCGCAAGTATGAACACAAGGAAGGAGTATCCGACATTTGAAGAACTTTAGACTTGTTGTGCTCAAGAAGAATCAAGGATCAGTGAAAAAGAGAAACCCCAAAATAATTATGATGATCAAGCCTTCATAGAAAGATTCAAGAATTTCAAGAACAAAAGGAGGAAGTCAAATCAAGAGAAAGACATTTCAAAAGTACAATGCTTCAACTGTCGAAAGTATGGCCACTACAAGAATCATTTTCCCGAGCTAAAGAAAAGGAAGGAGAAACATGAAGCATTAGTTGCCGAAGAAAACGAACCTACAAAGAAGACTAAGCGGGACAAAAGAGACTTCTGTAAATTCTAACCTTGTACAATATCTACTGCAAACTGATATTCAGAAAAGAACAGAAAAGATACAATGGGAAATACAAACATTACACAGATATTTTTCACCTGGAAACCCAAACCGGAAAAACCAGCATATATTATATTCATACATTGTGTTACATTGTTTACAATACAATATACATATAGGAGCCCGTGACATCCAAAACCCTAACCCAATGACTGGATTAGTCCAAAACCCTAATTCCCTAAAAGGAAATAGATAACCATCGGTGAAGAAACCATGTGCCAAAAAAAACCACCTAATATCATGTGGTCCAGTAAATATGTCGTCCCAGTAATGTAATAGATCACAGGAAATATGTAAATATATTAAGATTTGGCCGAATATTAATGGGTCAGAAAAAAATGCGAGTTGCCGAGGGGGCCTAGCTGCCCCCCTCAACTCCCCTATGGCCCAGAGTGGGGCAGCTGGAGACACTACTACTCGTCGAAAGAATATAACATACCCAACATTCTCCCACTTGTTGTTTTCTTTGCACCACGAGGGGGATTCTGAGGTTACATAGTCAACAATCCAGGAACGCTTATTATGTATCCTCTACACTAAGAGAACTTGTCAGTGCTCACAAATTTTTGTTAATGAATATACAGCATTCTTCAAAGTTTTCCACCTTCTCCATCGGTGATACTTTATTTTCTTCAATCATGTCTCTTACAAAGTGATATTGAACATCAATGTGCTTTGTCTTTGAATGATAGCCGAGTTCTTTGCCAAAGAAAATTGCACTCATTTGTCACACTCTATCCTTGACTTCTTGCTTCAACCCAATACCCTGAACTACAATCACTGTAACATACTTCTTCCTTACTTGCATGAGAATTAGAGCGCCATGTATTCATATTACGTAGTTGAGAGTGCCACTACATCTTCTCTTTTGCTCATCCAACTTATTGCTCCCTCAAATAATAGGTTAAACACATACCCTCTGTTGATCTCCCTACGATCCAAATCTCCGACCGATGCATCCACAAAGCCATGTATATATCGACCACTCTGTCCAATCGAGGTCTTCCTTACATTAGCACAATCCATAGCTAGCGATTCCACGCAAATACACGAAAACCCTTTTACTATTGTCCAATGCTCCTTCCACGGTTTGACATATATATGCTCAAAACTCTCACTGCATATGCAGTCCTGAAACAGACCATTGCATACATCAAAGCATAGCTGCACTCACATATGGAACGAGACATGTCCTCCCTCTTCTTCATGTGTCTTGGGACAGCGATCCATGAATAACTTTACACCAACGAGAATAGGAATCTTGACCGGTTTAATTCCACGCATATTAAGCTTCCCTACACCCAATATTGTCTCGTTATATTTTCTCTGATTTAACTTGAGTTTCCTCCTTTTGATCTCTTTTAATTTCCATACCCAAAATGAGATTTGAAGCACCCGGGGACATGTCTAATTTAGAGGACAACCGAGTTTCACATCTTGGATAATCTCCCTTGTTGTTTTCCTATCAACAACATCTCATCCACATACAAGACCAAATAAAATCAAATGATGCTAATTAATTTAGAATACGCACAATGATATAACTTTGCTTCTTGTGAAATGAAGTCCGGCATATAAGAAATTATCAGGTACGATACATCCTTAATTGATTGTTTTAAACCATCACAGGGGACTTTCAGCTTGCATACCGACTCCTTCTTTCCCTTTCCGCAGTAACCTTACAGTTGGTTCATAAAGATTTCTTCTTCAGTCCCCATGCGGGGAATGTTGTCTTCCGTCCATCTTTTCTGACTTCTTGAAAATCAAAATGCATTAGCAACGGATAGCGAGAAGTCTTATAGGGTTAACTTGGCAACGGAGAAAAAATCTCACCAAAATAAATTCCCTCAACACAGGAATAACCCTTTGCTATAATAGAGCTTTGTATTTCTCCACTTTTCCTTTCCATTCAACTTCTTTTTAAATACCCATTTTGCTGCCAATGGGCTTTCTTCGATTGGCAGCTCCACTAGATCCCAAACCTCATTGTATCCAAGATGCCATTTCTTATTCCATGGCCCTTTTTCAGAGATTTACATCCTCTGAGATATTGCCTCGGCGGTTCTAGGATCATCATCGGTAATAGACAAAGCAAAATTTGAGCGAAAATCAGATGGACTATACCTTTACGGTAGCCTTTTTCTCGTCGATCTCCTCAATATTGGAGTATGAGGGATCTTCTTCTTCTTATTCATGTTCTTACATAGAGTGCTTCATCATCCTTTAAAATCAAACTCTATCTTCTCACGGTTCTTCCTTACTTGGTAGGACTTCACGTTTAACAACATCCTTCATTTCTCTAAATACCACATCATTTATACGCTTCTTAGTTTTTGGGTTCCCAAAACTTATAACCAACTTTGAGACCATCTTTATACACAATAAATATACAATTTTCCGACCTTTTTATTCGACTTACTCCTATTTTCCTTTGGAACGCTGAACATTATGCATCGCGTGGAATACCAAGATGTGTGAGAGAAGGTTCCTTTGCAGGTCCTTTTCTCTTGTGGGTCTTGTCGCCCAGTATTAGGGTGATCTGTTGACCAAATAACATCCAGTACCCACTGCCTATGCCCGGGAATTCTTGCCCTATCCGACACCGGGCATGCACCTTTCCTTTTCCATCAGCGTCTTGTTCATCCCTTATGCAACTCCATTTATCTCTTAAGGTGTATGGAGTAGTCTTATGCTATGCTATACCACACTTCTTATAAAATTCTTCAAATTCATTCCGTGAGAACCACAGTATACGTCTCGGTACCTTAATTATTTTCTACGTTTGATTCTCAACAAGGCCTTAAACTCTTTAAATCACATCCAAGACTTGATTTCTTCGAGGGAAATATATCAAAGTTTTTCTAGAATGCGTCTACTCAAGTAGAGACATATTACATATATTTTCCCAATGATCGAACCAACCGCGAGGTCCAAAAACATCCTTGTGAACTATTTGTAAAATTCCATATGCCCTCGTTGCGGAATCTTACGAATTCTTCTTCCATATAGACAATGTTCACAAAAAATCAGGAGAACAATTAGATATACCTTCAACAATACCTTTATCGTGATGTAGTTGAAGACCCTTCTCTCCAATAGCGATTATGTGATGCAACAAAATAACCTTTTCTCTAGAGGTTTTGGGAGTTCTTTCTTCTTCAACTTCAATATAGGAACAATGGAGCTATTACACCCATCACTAATGGTCTTCCCTAGCTTGCTCTGAGAGTTCCAAACCGAAATCTCCCCCATCAGCAACACCATTGCTCCTCGAACTTCATCCGCAAGTTCCCTTTCCAAAAATTGTTTACCCCAACATCTTCCATTTTGCTACAAAAATCAAATTTCTGGACATACACCGGGATATTAGCAGAACACCAGGCGGTGTTCTAATCCTTCCATCTATGAGTCTCAGCTTGACCCTTCCCTTTCCTATGATTAAGTTTGGCCAGTCTTGCAAGAAAACATTACCTCCATCCTTACTTTTCATATTAGCGGAACCACTCCCTGTGGGAGGTCATATGAAAGGATGCACCTAAATCAATCAACCATGCCTCATGATCTGCATGTGTGCTTGAAGGGTAAGTACACATCCCCTCCTTCTTCTTGGGGTCTTTTCTTCTATAGAAGATTCTTCAGATCCCTTCTTTCTCAACTTTGGATCTACCTTTGCTTCTTGTAGTGCCTTATTTTCCACACCTCCAACAGCCCTTCCAAACTTTCCAAGAGATTTATACTTACCCTTAGACTTAGATCTCCCACTTGAAATTAGATTTATTTCTTTCATAGGAACGTCCTCTTGCAAATAACGCGTCTATGCTATGTCCTTCCATATTCTTTCATCTCTCTCCTCCCTCCGACAACAGGGCCGAGACCACTTCTTCAAACTTCAAGGAAGATGTATTACTACCACCTATGGCCACAACCGGACCTCCCCGCTGAGTCACGGTAAAGAACCTAACAAAGCGATACATTTATCTTCATCTGAAATTTTAATATCAACATGTACTAACTGACTTACCACCCGATTATTGTTCAAATGCTCATACGAGTCTCCATCTCATCCTCAAGTTATACAACTTCTTTCTGAGGAACTAGTTTATTTACCGGGGACTTAGACTAATACAACTTCCCAAATTTTCCCATAAATGCTTTGGTTGTAGCTTCCCCTCTCGACACATTCCGTATCTTGGTCGGAGGGAACCACCGGTCAGTGTGCTATTTTCTTTTCGATCCATCTTTTTCCAGTCATGCTGAAGTTCAGCCAGGTTATTGCTATACACGGATCCACAATGATCCACGATCTTTGTCCACCAAAAGATCTTCCATCTTGGCTTCAGTTCAAATCTTTTCCCATTAAACTCTCGATCTCCATCTTGAATTGCTGCCATTTCTTTTCACCTAAAAACAATACCGCAAATCTCCAACTGTAACAAGGCTTATCGGGTCGAGCCAAACCCTTGACGACAAGGCTGTCCACGGAAGCCAATAAAACTCGTGCAAATGTAAATTCTAACTTGTACAATATCGCAAAATGATGAGAGAGCGAGAAAAGATACAATGGAAAATACAAACATTACCGCGGAGATTTTTCGCACAGAAATTATTTGGGAGAAAACCAACATATATTATATTCATACATTGTGTTACATTGTTTATTTTATGTATACATGCTAGGGCGATTGGCATCAAAACCCACAACAATTACACGGATTAGTAAAAGAAACCCTAATTCCTTAACCGGAAATGAAAACCATCGACAAAAACCATGTGCCGAAAAACCACCCTAATATCATGTGGTCACGGAAGTAATAGGTCGAGGAAGTATGTGGTGCCGAAAAATATTTTTCGGGTGATGCCCCCGAACCCAGCGGCGAGGCTCCACTTGCACCCCCTCTAACCCCACATTAAGCCCGGCGCCAGACGCTCGGTTACTACCTACTCATGCAAAGGAATACTTATACCAATACTTCTTCTTCTAAAAGGTAGCTGTACTCTTCTTGGTTCTTGTACATATCTTGTTTGCATCGTCTACATATCTTGCTTATCTTGTATATCTATCTCTGTAGGAAGATGTGTGAACCAAGAATAACTATACAGATGGAAGAACAAAAGGATAAGGATTGATATCATTATATAATACATGAAATAAAGCCCGCATCAAACAAATCGTAATAGGAAGCTATTGCAGATAAGTTGAATCAATCATGAGAGACCTAGAAGAAGCAAAGATAGAAGAAGTCGGTAATCAAGAGGAAATTGGAAAAGGACTTATAACATTTTGTAGAAGGGAATAAGGATGTATACGGAAGCATGGACTCTGTTATTTAGAGAGAACCAATTATATATTGCAGTAGACAACAAGGATCCAAACGGAAGCGTGGACTCTCTCGGATGGAGAATTAGATTATGCATCACCAAAGAGAAGAATTTTCATGAAGAAAGGATTAGGAGGAGATAATCCTATGATCCATGGAAGATGATGAAGTATATATATCCATGGTGGTAGCCATGAAAGGTATTACATGTTCAGTTTGACCTTAGAAGACTTGTTGAAGAGATCCTTAAAGAGTATCCATGTTTGTCCATCCGGATCACGTGATCTATGATGAAAGAAATAAAATCAATCAAAGCGAGAACTGAAAGTTGTGATGAAGAGCGTGTATATGCAGGAGAACTTCTAAATGAATGAAAGAATTGCAATATTCAGAACTGGGGTTCACAATAGGAGGACAAGGCTGTGATGATTGCTGGATTAAGTGGCGGACAATACCTCTATATGAGTCATTGTATCATCCATGGGTTGGAGTGCTACATCAAGATGAATGCAAAGACTTTCTCTAGAGCAATTGAACAAGGCATGAAGAGAAACCTCAAGACTTTGGGGCATACGAGAAAGAGACTCTTGTATGGGATGGAAGAAGATAACTGGTGAAGAACCTCCAATGCAGTGAGCGTGGTGAAGATTCTCTATATGGAGATCTGTATCAATGTGATTGATTTCCAATCCATGACAAAGATCTGATGATGACAGAATAATTGCCACATGGATATGTTCCGGTGTTCCAACAATGATATACTTAATTGATCAGAGCTACATAAAGCCCTCACAGAAAATCAATGTTCCAGACCAAAGTACATTTGAAATCAAACATTACATTATCCGTGATGAAGTTGAAAAAGGAGAAAGTTCTTCAATACATATCTCCATAGATGAGAGATAAATAGACAAACATCTTGGTAAATCTTCTATCTAAGATGAAGAGTTTGTGTACTCAATTTGGAGCCTTTCGTGGCTTCCTTATTGAAAAGGAAGGGAATTGACTCGGTTGGGAGGGAGGAAGCTGATAATGTATGATGATTTATGGACGGTCATTTTCGAGTTCAAAAATGGTCAGGGATGAAAGCCGACTTCCTTTCGGTTGGAAAGTGGATTGAGATTCGGTAAATGATTTCCCATTGTGGTTAACATGGAAATGGTCCATATTGATGTATCATAGAAACGACTTCCCATTATGGTTAACATGGGAGTGGTCTAGGACAATCACTCTTCTTGAGGGTTACTCAAAAAAAACTGGCCCGCCTCGCCGGACAACAATTTCTCATTGTGGTTAACATGAGGAATAGTGCGTTTTGGAGATGATATAGACGTTATTTTCCTCTTGTGGTTAACTGAAGGAAATGGTTTGAACATTCATTCCTTAGGGTTTATATATTCTCTCCAGTGCACTTTGATTAGTGTAGGAGGAATGTGAGGTGGGGAATGGTCAGTTCGGTAATGGTCAGGAATTCCTTTGGGTTTATACATTTGCTCCAGGGCTACTTTGATTAGTGTAGGAGAACTAAGGTGGGGAATGGTTCAAGCCAATCCCGGGATAGTTATTCTTCCTTGCTTGAGAAGAATAGTCGGACAATCATCGTGATGTTTTACCTTTGAGGAGAGAGATATTCTTTTAGATCTCACGGATGTGAATGAAATATTGGCCCAGTGAATGGATTCAGTTTATATCCTTAACATTATTTATGTGCGGGTTGATATTAGATGATGATTGTTATGAAGATTGTATGACAATAGATGTATACTATTGTGGTGGATGTATTCCATTGTTGACTATAAGTTATTGATCAAGTACTTGTTTGCTACTTGATGTGTTGGTGGCTCTCATGGATTGTAGTTATGTACTACTATGGATAGACACAATTGTGATTTCTATTTTTTGTTCGATTACCTTGAAGGTATTGGTAGTTTAATCAAATAATTATAAATGGAAATGAATGATGAGCAGAGATTTTCCAGACAAAAATGGTTCGAGAACATTTACTCTTCTAGATTAGAAGAATGGCTCTTGTATCACTTTCTGTGGAGTGAGCATCATGTTTGATTACTCATATAGAGTATGGTTTCGAGAGAGATGGTGCAGTTGATGATGATGATGGTGCTCATGATCCTAGTCATGATCTAGTCTATATAACACTATGTTGATGCTACTGGGTGAATGGTGTGTTTTTGTTCTCAAGACCATTACTGTATACCTCCCTAGCTAGGAGAGTGTTGATATTATGGTAGTTCGAATTGTTACCTCCAGGTGTAAACGTGGGGATAGAGAATGCCTAAACAAGAAGAAACCCTAATGGAGTTGGCTAATAACCCTAGAGACTTGTCATCTTAGTAATTTATATTAGGTTATTAGCCTCAAAGGATTATTACATAAATAATATATATTGAACATCTAGGATACCGAATGAGAATTCATACGGTTAGCCATAGTGAGTATAAATGAGGAGGCCAATTCTCATTCTAGCGGGTAGTCTCAGAATTGCGTGCAATATAGCATAGCTGCAGTTACCCTGAATTCTAGCACTTGGGTTGGAGAGAGTTATGCGTTCACATTTGTTGTAGCTAGAAGTTATCTTGGATTATCTCTTGGATTCAGGTTTGGACTCTACGATGAGATCTTGTTGATCGCATATCCTTGGGGAAAGGTGAGCTACCAACTTTGTTTGGCTATCTAGCCTAGGGTTTTCTTGGAGGATTCTTTGTCAAAAGGTTAAAGATTCGGAGGGTGGCTTGACCTATGGTTGGGTGACAAGGTATTGTCAATGGTAAGCAGAGCACATCCACTTATATTATAACTTACTTAGATGTGTCAACCAGGAAGAAGCAAGGAAACTATTGAAGGAATTACAATTTGGATTTTGTGGGGGAAATTTCGCACCTCATTACTCACCTTACAAGATCTAAAAGGTGGATATTGTTATTAGCCTCTTTCCAATACTCACGATGTGTCCAATCTTTCCAACCCTACGATTATTTCTACAGTGACCAAAAATCCGGTACAACCTTCAAAACCATTAGTAGTGGAAACCCTTTTTCAACAATGGGGACTTGGTTTCATTATTAAGGAGTTTAAGGGATAATTCAAGCAATGGAAACGATTGGATCCCCAACTACCATATATTATTTTACCAAGTGGGTTGAATCTATCCCCGCAAAGAAATCCACTGAGGAGGTTGTCATGAACTTTTTGGAAGAGCAAATCATAACTAGGTTTGGTGTCCCTTCCAAAATTACCACACACAATGCCAAGGCTTTTAGCTCACATGCACTAGTAGAATTTTGTTTCAAAATTATGGCGTGTCTATCCCACTCATCCAACGCTACTATCGCAGGGTGGATTAGTAGAGTCTAGCAATAAGAACCTTATGAATATTATCAAAGGAGTCGTGAGGAAAACAATAAGTCTTGGGATAGCAAAATCAAATACTCCTTATGGGAATATCGAATAACAACAAAGACCTCGATGGGAAAGACTCCTTTTGAGCTAGTATATATGGACTAGAGGCAAAACTTCATGTAAACCTCTAAATTCCCATCCTCCATTTTTCTCAGCAATATGCTACCAATAGAGGGAAGCAATCCAAGGGTGAATTAACCAATTGATAGAGTTAGATGAATCTAGAAGAAACACCCTTAGTCGGATGGGAAGAAACTAGAGGAGAAGATAAAGAACACTTGTGATCACAAAGCAAAGAAAAGAAAATTCAGGGAGATCTTATGCTTGTTATGGGATAAGAGAAGGGATAAACCTGGTATGCACAAAAAATAAGATGGTTTGTGGATAGGTCCTTAAAATCATGAGTCATGCAGGCACAAACTCTTTCAACCTGGGCACCATAAGGAGGGAGGCCAGGGTTGTTGATAAAGTGATTTACATCAAGTGTTGTATCACTATGACATGACAAGTAGATGCGGGGTAGAGTAGGTAGGCATCTTGCATTCATTGTATATACCATTTGCATTGCATTCTAGAGTGGGTAGCTGCATTTGTACATATGATTGTGTTTATTTAGGTCTATATATATATATATGTAATAACCAACTATGTATATATAGGTGTATCACCACCCCAAATGGTTACTAATGTTTTCTATTGAGATCAAGCAGGTAAACAAGTTATGCCGGAGATGTTGGGGTTCTCATGCACTCACGGTGAGCACATGTCCACGAGGTTGGAGCCAGATGTTATCCCCACTTTTAGGGATAATGAGGAGATTGTCTCGAGGCCTATAGGTCCCTAGACGTGGGTCTGCAGAGCGGATGGAGCTTAGGTATGGCCCTAGAGGGGCCCATCTTTCTCACTCGGTGACTCCCGCCTTGTCGACCTTAACAACAACACATCCATCACCTTGACGGTCCGATTATCACGGTGTTCTTGTTCCATGAGGTGTGAGTCAGAAGTCATCTTGGTATGTGTCACTCACGATCCTCAAAACCTTTGAATATGTGCATTTGATTCCTTTGTTTTCTAATAGGTGCTTGGACCTTATGCTTGCCCACTTGACCACGTCTGGGGGGAATGAAAAGATTCCATAGTACATTGGTTCCCATAGGGTTTGAGTTTCCACTGGGGGATTTCTGAAAATCCATCGTCTGTTCCCATGTCTGCCTACTTTCCATCTTATTTCGGCTCCACCCATCCATTCCATTTGAATTACGGGCATAGGGTTGTGATCATTTAGGGGTTGTACACCTTGCTCTTGTGTGGGAAGAATGGGCTACAAAGGAGCCTAGGGGGTAAAGCAGTGACAATAAAGCCTAGAATAAAACAGTATGCTTCACCCGGGGATCCCAAAGGAAACAATAAAAATATTCATCACAAGAAGGGATCCATTAAAATAATAAAACAAGACCTAATTGATGGATATGGAGTCTCATCCGGAGCCAACCTATTAGGTCCATCATGCCTAACGATATGACACTTTCATTTGGTTACCATGCTAGGGTAGTGGCTCTTAGTTTGCATGGCCAAGAATGGGGTCTCATCATGATCCGACCTTCTCATTTCCATTAGAAAGTGCGTGGGTAACGTTTCCACCTCGGCCACCAAGCGAGTGATGTCCATATTAGCTTCATGAAAGAAAAAGAAATAGAAAGATAAAAAACAATAAGACAAGACCTAGTTAGAGGAAAGGGGATCTCATAAGCGAATAACCTATTGGGTCCATGGGCATCTAGAGGTATAACTCTTTGCCGACTTTTGGTCTGCGCCGAGGTGAGTGGCTCTTAATTAGCATAGCCAAGAGAAGGGATCTCATCATGAGCCAGCCTTCTTGTCTCCGTGAAATGCTTGTGGCTAACATTTCCACCATTGGTCACAACACGAGGAATGATCCTGTTGACTAGCTTCTTGAAAGAAAAGAATAGAGATAAAGGCATGAATGGGCTTTGGAAACTTGTGCATCCATGATAGGTGCATCTAACCCTTCACAAAGGCACCCACCGGTAAAGAAGCCATCCACCTTTATCCGGCACATTTTCCAGGGCATCCCCATCCACGATCCACTTACATGGCCAGGGGATTTGATCCTTTCCGGGGAACAACCTTTTCCAATAGAATTTAGCCATTAGAGCGTCTTGTCACTTTCCCCAAATTTGTATTGTAGACTTGTATAATGTATTTGAGCACTAAACTGGGTTAAAGAAGGTGGTTTTATGCATATGTTTTATAAATATTGATGATTAGATGTGATTGGCATTGTTATGATCGATGTGACTTATGAACCCATGGAGCATTGATGTCTTGAGGATCATACCCGACGGACATGTACCATATCGGACAAGTACACATGGGGAGATGATGGGTTCAAACTTCATGGGGCTGAAGAGAGCCCGCAATGGATATGTTGATACCCGGCCAGTAGAGATAGGGTAAGAGCATTTGTACCATGGAATATAGAGAAATCCCTGATGGAGTTGGGCAAACGTGCTGGGGGGGTTGATCCCTCCGCAGAGCGTTGGCCTTGGAAGGCCAGGGATGTCTCAGGGATGCCCATGACATTATCCCGGCGGTATGGGCGTTTTGGGAGAGCACCTATGGCAGTTTAGCTGCGATGTGGCGACTTGGAGAAGCAAGGAGGTGACATTTTGTTCCAGGAAGATGCATTTGCCCTGGAAGGGGATAATGTTGTTGAAATAATGTAACTACAAAGAGTATTCTGGTTATTATTGATATATTATTCGGTGTATAAGGATCAAATCCCCTTTAGCGGATTGATCATGTCGAATTATTATGGAGACCAAAATCCCAGCATTGGATTGGTCGAGCCTAATTAATAATGAAGGCAAAGTGAGAATTGACCCCATAATATGACAAAGGT
Source organism: Picea sitchensis (assembly GCA_010110895.2). NCBI lineage: Eukaryota > Viridiplantae > Streptophyta > Pinopsida > Pinales > Pinaceae > Picea > Picea sitchensis. The sequence goes on from SNQJ01S0001193.1 coordinate 13,367, forward strand.
GGTTATAACCACCGAGGACAAGAAATTGGTACACCGGTGAAAAGACACCCCAGTTCACACGTGCCCGATTGTATAAATAAAGAGGCTAGCACCTCGAACGGACACTCTCACTTGTTCATCGGAGCACAAGTTTGGAGTTGTAGTTGGAGAGAAGGAGAGAGAGGCATACTTGGGGAGGGACTTTGGTGAGTGTTTGGTTTATTCTGTTGTCATTGTATCGCTATCTATATTGAGGAATTTTTGGCTGGGTTTTCTTCCCCATGGGGTTTCCCAAGATAAATGATGTGTCTCTTGGGTGTGTATTTCTCGGTGATCCTATCTATGTTATGGTTATCTAGTAAATTGAAGAAATCTAATAATATCTTAAACCTTAACATGGTATCGAGCCAAGTGAAGAAAGTACCTTCACAAGAAGAAGAAAAGCGTCATTGTTGTCATTTTATGAAAATTAGGGGCTTTTTATTGAAGAGGTTTTCATCCTCCAAAGTCATCTAGAAAAGTGTTCCCTGACCCAAGGAACTCTTTGGCACCTTTAGCGCACCTTTTTAGTGGTTGGATTTCTCGAAAAGTGAAACCCTAGTTTTCACAAAAGTACGGTGCAGAAAACCAGTACCAAAGTACCGAGTACCAAGGTACAAAACCGAAGTACCAAAGTACCCGAGGGTACCAAAAGTACGAGAAAACCCGGAAATTACCCAGGAAAACCAAAGCACCAGGTCCAGTCATTGATTAAGTTTGAGAGGTAAAATTTGGATTTTAATCTGTCGCACCACCATCTTACTACGCCTCATTTCCGGTTACATCTATCCCTAGATCCTTAATTTCAAATTTGAAAAACTAAGGAACCTCCTTAAAACCCTAAAGTTTGGGATTCGATTCTGATCTCATAATCAATTTACAGCATCAATTAGGTTAGTATCGGTTGTAGTACCGATTCTGATCTGCCAAAGTTTTAGAGTTGGTAATTATTATCATTGTTTTGGATAGTTACCACTACACGCAAACACTAATGGTATGTACACACATATTCTTAAACATTTAAGATTTAAAGGGTATTTGCAGGATAAGGGATATCTTGCCATAGATCTAGAGGATCTCAAGTTCCAACACATTTAGAGGAATAATGCCTTTCGGGTTTGATTATTACGATATGCATCCTTTGTTATGACATTATTTTGTCCAGTGTTGCATGTTGTAGTTATGACCATCATACTAACATTTGGTCAAAATTAAAGTCAAGTTATTAGATGAATTAAAAGTTGAGATCATAGAGTTTATTCTCTAACCCAACCTACTATCAAGATAGCATATTGTCCTAGTACAAAGGCGGGGTTGAAGAAATCACTTGTCATCTTGGTGAAGGAGACTTGGAAGAAAATCCTTGCACTCATTCTTGGGACTTGAACTCGGGTTCGAGGTTTGATTAATTAAGTTGATGGATTCAAGTTGCACATGACAAAGTTGTTAACTACCCCTTCACCAAGTAAACACCATGGTTGAGGTAGTAGTCTTTGAAAGTTATTATACTTGGTAGCATGTGAGCATATTGAAATAAATGCTTAATACAACATATGCAACTAACATATCCTCTAGGAAGATTCCCTTGTTTGGTAACAAAGAAGGAAGCCGGTCAAAAAGACTAGGATATGGATTCTTAGGTGAGAGACTAGAAGAGATGCAATTATTGACTTCCAATATTGATCTATCTAGATCAAACGTATTTGCATATGTACAAAGCACGAGGTGTGTCCATAGGATTCTCGACAAGAGGGAGACATATTGAACCTACTCAGTTATTGAAGAAATAGTTACGGTATTTATGAAGACAACTAGAACAACCAGGATTCATATATATTATGAGATGCAAGGAGCAATCCCCATATTTAAATTTAGTGGCAGATGGTGGATTACATTAGTTGGGTCATGGATACATGACTACAATAAAATATAAAAGTTACCTCCTTGAAGAAGAGCTACCTTTTGTATCATTTATTGAGCCACTCTAGGTTTCGGATGAAGTTGTTATTAAGTGACGAGGAATAAGAGGAGCTACTCTGGAATACCATTGCCGTCATGAGTGAGGATAAGGCAATCATCACTAAGCTTGAACAATTACGGAGTCTGAGTCAGTTCGAAGGAGCAGGTTGTAGAAAGAGATACTCTCAGCGATTGAGACAAATAGTGCTCTACAGAGAGCACATAGCGCTAGAACATGATTGTGCATATTGAGTTGGAGTTGAAGTAAGTGTACCAATATGGTGCAGGAGGAGGGACTATGAGAAACTTTGATTGAAAGATTGAAGATAGAAAGACTCATGTATGCTAGTGTGAAGCTTTGTACACATTGAAACAAGCTCAGAGCCAGTATGGAAAAATTGAAGAAGTTTCGGCAGGCAGATTTACTAAGAATAAAGTTGATTCTAACTTTTACTCCAAGGTTATGAATGATGGGCGATTGATGTTACTACTATATGTAGATGATGTATTCTTGACAAGATGAAGAAAATATCATTAAATATTGTAGAAGAAGCTCGCTACAGAGCTTGATGGAAGACCTAAATGCATTATCTGGGTCTTGAATTTTGAAACACGGAGAAGATCTTTCTTAACCAAGGGAAGTATCGTTAAAATGAAGGGTTTGAAATGTTGAAATGGCTGTCTGTACACCCATGGAAACAAAGTTGGAATCCTAGTAGATGCAACTTGTCATAGAAGTGGTTGATGCTACCACAATAGACCAGTTGTGGTTTAGTGATGATATTAGAAGCCCGAATACCAGACTAGATATATGTTTTCCTTGAGTGGGTATCTAAAGTACAGAGACCAAGGCGTGTTCACATTGTTGTTTACCAAAAGCATATGATGAGATACCTTAATGATAAGTTGGATTTTGATCTCTATTATACTAGAGATCATGACTTGGTAGTGGTTACGATTGATTGAGATGGAAGTGTTTGATAGAAAGAGCACTAGGATGTCATTTCGGTCGAGGGTCATTACATGATCTCATGTAAGCGGTAGGAAGCTAATTCAGCATTTCGAGCCGCAGCGAGCCCGAGAATACATTGTTGCATGTTACGCCAGTTGTGAATCCATATAACCGGATGTTGTTGATGAATCTATTTGATCTAGAGATGCAACCCACCGTGACTCTGTGATAACCAAGTTGTATGAAAATGATGGGCGGAGAACCATGTGTTCCATGATGAGTCTAAGAACATAGAGATATGGTATCACTTCACCCATGATATGATGCAGAGAAGAGATATAAAATGCCAATATGTTGGCTCAGATGAGAAAGTTACATATGTGTTAACCAATCCCTCGTCTAGTGTAAAAGTTTAGCGAGTACTCAAGACAAGGTCATTATAGTCCGAAAGGACCTCCCCTCGAAAGGGGCTTGGTGTTGATGAAACTATGGTATCACGATCAATAGTGGTAGTTCGGTTAGGATTTTTATAATCCTAGGGTATCTTATGATTCCTAGGAAAATATCGAAGGTCCAATAAGGCCGATTACGTGGTACCATTATTACTAGCTCCGTTAGGATTTTATATCTAGAAGTCTATGATTCCTAGGTAGCTCCTTAGGGACTTTCAGAGTACCACAAAATGATATGATGTGCCAGCTTAATTGTTGTGATGATGTTGCCCGGCAATTTTTGTGATGATGTTTCCAGTTTAATTGTTGTGATGATTTGTCAGCCTCGCGCGTGTGATGATTTTCTAGCTTAATTGTTGTGATGATGTACCCGATGGCCTCATGTTGTGATGATGTACGAGCCTCATGTTGTGATGATATTACCCGACCACCGTGCTAGGATGATGTGTTTCCGACCCTCATCTTTGTGATGATGTGTTGTTAGCCTCATGATGTGATGCTAGCCTCGTGTTGATGATGTTGTGTTCCAGTCTCGTACTGTGATGCCAACCGTGTTGATGATGTTGTGTAGCGAAACTTAGATGGTGTGATGCCAACTTTGTGTTGAAGACTCTCGACCCTAGATGTTGATGTTGATGATGCTCAAACTTTGTGTTGTGTTGTTATTGATGATGATGATGTATTGAGTGGTATACTAATCATGTATGATGATACCACTTCATCTTCTTGCTGAAGATGATGTTGATAATGCCACTTCAACTTCTTCTTTGAATTGATGATGTTATTTTAGCTTTAATGTTGAAGATGATGATGTTACTTTGTACTCAATGCTAAAGATATTGATGATATTACTTTAGCCTCATGCTAAAGATATTGATGATATTACTTTAGCCTCATGCTAAAGAGATGATGATGCTACTCCAACTCCATGTTGTAGATGCTAATGATGAGAAAAACTTCCAATGATTTTATGGAACCTGTTAATTAGATTCCAAGATATTTTGTTGATGATGTTCCCTCTCTTGCGATGTTGTTGCTGAGATACCCTTCTTGTTAAGGGGAGTGTTGAAATAGTATGGCGCAAGGTATTCTGAGTATTATTGATGTGACCCATTCATTGGATCCGATACCTTTGCGGATGATCATGTCGAGGTATTTAATAAATGACAAATCCCCTTACTACTTGAATTAGTCAAACCTAATTCCATAATGGGTAGAATAAGAAGTCAGCCCAGAATATATTAAAGGTGGTTATAACCACCGAATAGAAAGTCAACCACACTTAGGTGAAAAGACACCTCTGTCCCTGCGTGCGGATTGTATAAATAAAGGAGGCCAAAGCCTCATTTGCTCACTCACTTGTTCATCATTTTAAGTTTGGAGCTGCCGGTTGGAGAGAAGGAGAGAGGCAGTATGCAGGGGAGGGAATTTTTATTTTTTGTTTTATTCTCTTGGCATTGTATTTGTTATCTATATGTCAAGAAGTTTTGTTGGGTTTCTACCCTTGAAGGGTTTCCTAGGATAAATGATGTGTCTCTTGTGATTGTTTATTCTCGGTGATCCTAGCTATGCCATGGTTATCTAGTAAATTGAAAACCTAATAATATCTTAAATATTAACAAGCGTCCACCCTATAAAGGGATGACATCTACTATTGTGATTAGGGTTTAATTTTGAGACATTTGTGTGAGTAATATGATTGTTTGGCATTGTGGGCCTTCTGGTGATACAAAGTGATTTTGGGTCGTTGGTATGTTATATATTGAGGGGTTTTGCCTTCATATTTTCATCATCTTTCACTCACTCATTAGTGAGGTCCTGAAATTTCTGCCCTTCTTAGGGTTATTGGTTGAAATATTGAGGTGCACTTGTTGAAGGAGAGGAACTTTTATTGGCATTTTGGCATTTATCTTGGTGGAAGGTGGTGTGTTACAACTAGGTTTTGCTACATGGTTTCTTGGTTTTATGTAAGTGAATTTCTGCAGTACTTCTTAATTGAATGGTTTTAGTTTCATTTACTTGCATATGTTATTATATTTTGCTAAATAAAACCCTAGGTGAAAAGCACTAGTTAATGTCCTTGTCTCATGTCCCCATCAATCTTTTGAGCCATTTGATTTGTTGAAGAGGATGAAGAGCCTTGCCATAGCAACGCTCTATCAATCTTCTTCTAGCTAGTCATTTTCCTTATTTGTTGTGTTGAGATAAAGGAAGGAGAAAACACGCAAGACTGGAGTTCTCCTTCACCTTGTTGAGCCGATTTTCCTTAGGGTTTTCTTAGTGAAACCTTTAGCAACATCCCTTACAAACTCTCTTGTATTAGTTTTATTCAATCATTGTTCAAACTAGGTGTTTCGCCATTAAGCTAAAGAAGGAGGAGAGCACACCGAGGCCTAGGACACACCCGAGTGACCTCTCTCCCCTAGGGTTTTTCGTTGTTGAGGCCTTTCTTTAGCAACACCTCAGCCTTTCCCTCTTGTCTTTGGTCTTTAAAAATCACTTAGTCCTTCAGCCTTTTCGTCCTCTCTTTGACTCCATATACCCTAGCATCACACCCGATCCTAGGCCTTGTGTGTTGAGTAACTTGATCATACAAACAACCAACTATTTGGAACAAACCCTAACTCTTACTAACCTAGACTAGATTAACCCTACCCAACTCTATTAGATCTCTTCTTGTGCTGCAAAACCTGCTTTATGCGACTTTCGTTTTAATTTTTTAAGACAATTGAATGATTGGTTAGGCATTGTTTATAAGTATTGATATTATTTGTACATTGAATGCCAAGTTTCTTTAGCATTTTATTGAAGTGATATTATAATCATTGCTATTGTCCAAACATTGATTTACTTTTGTCAATATTATTGCTCAATTACTTATTATCATAAAGTCATTGATTATATGAAATTACTAACTTGACCAAACAAGCTTGCACATATGGCTCATTGTTGCTTTGTCTGGTGGGGTACTCTTATTGGTTCATTACTTGGGTTATCTTTATTAGCTATAAATTCGAACTTTTTGATCGGTGGTGACTTGTAGGGGGCATTATTATCACTAATCCTTGCTAAAACTTTTCAATATAAAACCCAGTCACGGGGGACGTCTCCCTTTGGCCTCACCTCCCTAAATAGAAGAACCTTCCCATTGAGGTGTGATGGTGGGATTGGTTCGAGTTACGCCAGTTACGACCTCTTACCATCCATCTATTATCCTAACTACAAGCGGCGATAACATTTTGGTGTCATTGTCGGGGAACAGCGGTAAATTCTCCTCAAGGCGACACTTTTCAATGTACTTATACCTCTAGAGTCTTTATCTTACTAGCTTACCCGGCGACTCCACTTAGGGTGTTTTCCCTTATCTCTTTGATAGTTTCAAACCAAGAATTACCTCATGAATCCACAAATGATGACCCGTAGCGAGTGTTAGTGCTTACATCTTTCTAATGTAGTAATTGTCACACCTACGAAGCATGTTCTTTCTGTAAGTTCTCACAAATGGTCTCACCAAGAAACTCACTGGTTGGTGTTTTTGACCTAACTAACATCCAAGGGGGGATTACATGACCTACCAAAGGGGATCAAGTCTTGGTTACTAAGCTTCTTAGGAAAAGGGATGCCTTCTGGTAACTCACATTGACCCTAGTTTTGGCAGAGAGTTTGAGTTTCATGAAACGGTCAAGAGCACTAATCTCTTTAGGAGGATTTTGCAAACTCTCATTGGAAGCCAATACTTGGATGATTCTTACCCAAAGGAGCATAAAAAACCCTGAAGAACTATATAAGGATTTTAAAATAAGGTGGTTCAATCAAGAACACACACAACCCTTATACTCTCAGTACATTCGACTCCACAAATGATGACCTGTAGCCAGTGTCAGTGCTTACCTCTTTCTATTGTAGTAATTGTCACCCCTACGAAGCCTGTTCCTTTTGTAAGTTCTCACAAATGGTCTCACCAAGAAACCTTTGGTTTTTTTTACCTAACTAACATCCAAGGTGGATTACATGACCTACCCAAAGGGGTCAATTCTTGGTTACTAAGCTTCTCAAGAAAAGGGATGCCTTATAGTAATTCACATTGGACCCAGTTTTGTGGAAGTTTTGAGTTTCATCAAACCGGTCAAGAGCATCCTGATCTCTTTAGGAGGATTTTTGCAAGCTCTCTCATTGGGGAAGCCAATACTTGGATTGATTCTTACCCAAAAGGAGGCATAAAAACTCGTGAAGAACTAGAAAAAACTTTCAAAATAAGGTGGTGCAATCAAGAACACACACAACCCTTATACTCTCAGTAAATTGATATTTGCAAAGGTTCCAGCAAGGTCATTAGAGATTTCAATGATAGATTCAATATTCTCCTGAAAAATCTCTGACCTAACCTAAACTCAAAGGAATCTATCCTCCAGCACTACTTGAACTCATTGGAAGGAATCTTGCAGTTTACCCTCAAAGATCGGTCACCGTCAACCCTAGAAGAAGCGCAAGATTTCGCTTACCAAATTGAGATGAACCTAGAGTTCGAAGACTACATCCATCAGGTTAACCTCTCACAAAATAACAACCCTTGGGAATCTAGTGATGAAGATATCACAGAAAATGAACCTAGACTCCCAGAAATCCTTGAATTGAAACCCATGCCTCTTAAAATGAAGTGGAGCTCCTCTCATACCAACATACAAGATGTTCCTCTTTGGGAACCTCCCATGGAAATAGAACCCTTTCAGAACATTTTCCCACACAAAAACAGAGAAATTGAAGCTTCCTTGGCACAAATTCATGAGGATGACATTCTTGAAGAAGTTCCTCTTTTTATCCACCATGTAGAGAATGTTGGATCAATATATGGTGAGGTCACACCTTTTTATATCACTCTCTAGGTCAATAACTCCCTCCTCCATAATTGTGTTTTTCACCCAAATTTTACAACCAACATTATGGTTGAGGAAGTCATGCATCAATTGGGTCTGAGCCTTTCACAACCAAATGACCAAGGAATTTTTTCAAAAGGAATTATCAAGAACTTGAATGTTGCCTTTGACTCTTGCCCTAGCGCCCCTTTTTACATAGACGTGATAGTAGTGGATGCTTTAAGCAATTGGGGCATCGTTTTCCGCAAAGACCTTATAACGCACCTGGTTGGAAGATTTCAAGACCAGGAATCCAAAGTAATCATCTCTCACCCAGAAGGAGGATTCTTCACCCTCTATAGGGAACCCCTTGTGGGATCCCTTGTTGAAACCTTTGATGAACCCAGTGATAAACTCCTATGTATTAACAATTACATCGATAATTGGTTTGTCCAAGGAGGAATCCCTAAGGATGATACTGTCAAAGCACCTGAGGGAGTTTGGACTCTAGAATTCGATGGATCTCACTCAAGTTCTGGGTCAGGGGTTGGGATTGTCTTAACAACCCCTTCCAATGAATATTTCTACTACTCCTACAGCCTTGAGTATCAATTCACAAACAACATTGATGAATATGAAGCATTCATCCTAGGTCTCAACTTTGCAATTGATAAGGGTATCGAATACTTGAGGGTAAAAGGGGATTCAGACCTCATAGTATCACAAGTGTTGGAAACTTTTGCTACCAAAAATGAGAAGTTGAAGAGGTATCGTGACCTTGCATAATTGTTTTCAAAATATTTCAAGATAGTGAATATTGAAGCTATTCCCTGGGAAGAAAACCACGTGGTTGATGCCTTGGCAGTGTTCGCCTCTACCTTACAACCTTGTGATGGTCCACTCCGAGACCTATGCAAAATGGAATTCCTTTTTAGACCTTCCATCCCTAATAATCTGGAGCATTGGAAAGTCTTCAAATATGATGACCAAATCATTAGGTTCATGGAAAATAGCAAATACTTCACCGAATCCCAAATAAACTTCCTGGTTGATTCCATGGACTTAGAGGTTGTGAACCTCCAAAATAACACCTTGCCTAAAGGATGCATTCCTTTAGAAAATCTCTTTGACAGACACGACATCTTCAAGAAAAAGAATCCTAGCAAACAAGTAGATGAATCCATAGAGTTCAATATCGGTACGGAAATAGATCCAAGAATGGTTAAAATAGGGAAAGGAACCACTAAAAAAGAAAGGTTGGAAATTCTAGCCCTCATTAGAGAATTCAAAGACACTTTTGCCTGGAATTATGATGAATTAAAAGCCTATAGGGGAGATGTCATCCAACACATTATACGTCTGGCAGAAGGAGCCAAACATTTCCGACAAAATCTAAGGCATATCAACCCAAAGTTAGCAATCCAAATACAAAAGGAACTCCAAAAGATGGTTGATGTTGGTATCATAGCTCCCATCAGATATTACTCTTGGATGTCGAATTTGGTAGTTGTCCGAAAGAAAACCGGTGACATACGCCTCTGTGTTGATTTCCACAACCTTAACCAGTTATCATTGAAAGACAACTACCCCTTCCYGAACATGGAACGTCTGCTACAAAGGGTTACAGGGGCAGGGATGATGTCCATGTTGGATGGATTTTCTGAATACAACCAAGTCTTGCTCAATAGAGAATACCAACTTAAGACAACATTTACTACACCATGGGGAACCTTTATGTACTTAAGAATGTCATTTGGTCTTATGAACATTGGTGCTACCTTCCAGAGAGAAATGGACTTTGCCTTTAGGGATCTTATACAGAAAATCATAGAATTTTACCAGGATGATCTCATAGTTATATCAAAGGATAGGAAACGCCACCTTTCACACCTCAAGATTGGTTTTGAGCGATGTAGGAAGTATGGCATCTCTTTATATCCCAAGAAGTCTGTTTTTGGAATCGACGAGGGAAAAATTTTGGGTCACATGGCTTCGAAAGGGGGAATATCCATAGACCCTGAAAGGGTCCAATCAATAAAAGATGTATGTCCCCCAGTCAACAAAAAGTCCTTACAATCCTTTTTCGGAAAGATCAACTTCATTTGAATATTTGTCCCAAACTTTGTCGAAAGGATAAAACCCATGAGCGCTTTGCTAAAAAAGGATGTTGCCTTTAGGTGGGATGATAAATCCATCAAATATTTCGAAGATATAAAAGATGTTATCTCCCAAGTGCCAGTCTTAATTAGCCCTGATTATTCATGAGATTTCATAATATTCTCGTTTGCCTCCCACGATACCATTGCAGGTGTTTTGCTGCAAAAGGACGTTGATAATTATGAACACCCCGTAGATTTCATGAGTAAAGTCCTTAGAGACTCAGAATTGAATTACTCCATTAATGAGAAGCAAGCATATGCCTTGGTAAAGTCCCTCAAGCACTTTAGAAACTACGTTGGCTACAATAAAATCAAAGATTATGTCCCTTACCTGGCAGTAAAGGATGTTTTATCACAACAAGATTGTATGGGTACTAGGGGGAAGTGGGTCTCCAAAATCTAGGAATATGACTTAGAGATAAAACCCACCAAGATAATAAAGGGACAAGGTATAGCCGAGATGCTAATCGAGAGCAACCAAGAGGCCATACAAATGCGAGAAAGTGAACAGATAAATGTAGTGTTTAGTGAACTAGAGCATGATGAGTGGTACTCTGATATCATTTATTATCTTAATAATATATCATGCCTCGAACACCTAGTAGACTACAAAAGAAGGGATTTGAGACTTAAGGCTATGAAATATTGTTTGACCGAAGATGGCCTTGGTTGGAAAAATCTTGATGGGGTGCTCCTTAGATGTGTCAACCAGGAAGAAGCAAGGAAACTATTGAAGGAGTTACACTCTGTATTTTGTGGGGGACATTTCACAGCTCGTACTACTACCCACAAGATCCTAAGGGTTGGATATTATTGGACAGCGCTCTTTTTCTGATACTCACCGATATGTCCGATCTTGCCAGCCCTGCCAATATTTCTCTAGTAAACCAAAACTCCCAGCACAACCTTCAAAACCCATAGTAATGGAAGCTCCTTTTCAGCAATGGGGTTTGGATTTCATTGGG
>SNQJ01S0001193.1:38786-62614 GCA_010110895.2 Picea sitchensis
ATTCCAAATTATTCTTTGTGTATATTGTCATATTGGTATCCTTACTTCTAATCCAACTTCATGATAACACATGCTTACAATATTTGGTTGATTAGTGCCTTGATTATTTGTAGGGGATATATATATTACAATATATTAGAATACTAGAATATTACAATGTAATATGGTAATGCCATATTACATTGTAATTTAACATATTACATTGTAATATGGTATACCATATTGTATGCCATATTACAATGTAATATGGTAATACCATATTTCATGCATTTTTTTTTTTTAAACTTAAAGCCATCGTCGCAATATCGATGAAAGTTCATCGGAAACAATTTTACTATTTTACCAAAACCGTCGCTATAGCGACGAAATTTCGTCACAATTTGCCACAAATTTTCATCGCACATACAACATCTGTGTCATAAGTTTGGTTTTGAGATATTTTTTCGTTGATATTGCCACGGCTTTTCGTCGCAAGTTGCGACGGTTTTGCGTCGCACATTCAACATCTACGTCGTAAGTTATAGGCTTGGTATAACTGTTCGTCGCAATTGCGACAAAGTTTCGTCATAATTTCCACATTTCTTCGTTGTTATTGCGACGATGCATAGGGTTAACCGATGTTGAAGGTGGTGACACATGGAGCGCTTATTTCATCGATGTTTCCACACACACCTGGATCGTGGATATAGCGACAAAATTATTCCGACGGAAAAAAATCTCGGTCGTCGTGGAAATTGCGACGGATATGTGTAGCAATATCAACGAAAAACCGTCGCAAATTTGGTCATATGTAGTAGTGAATCTTGCCTTAAAGAACATATATAAGACACTTTCCACAATCGCATCTCAAAATCAACTATTGTAGAACACTCTCACAACTCTAAGCACCTTATTTCATTTGACCAAACCAAAATTCTTGCATCAGCGCCTTGCTACTCTCATATCATTTGGGAAGAGATAGAAATTGAAAACCATCCCAATAATTTCAATCGGAAAGATGGCTACAAACTTAGCCAATCTTGGAAACCATTGTTCATTGGTTAAGCCTTAAAGTCTTCCCCTCTCTTTGTTCTTCGATTGTTGTTTACAATGATATTTTCTTTAGTTTGTTACATTTAACCCCACCCCCCGCTCCCCCCTATTATTATTTTGGCCTCTCTTTATTTTCTACAGATTAATCTTTTTCATTAACGCACCAACCCCACCCCCCTTTCATTGATTCTTGTTGTTTCATTGACAATTATTTCTGGGCATATTCATGATGTTATCTCTTAGGTCTCTACCTTTAATTTCCCTTATTATTTTGTATTTAATCATTATTATTTGATCTTCCCCTCCCCTTTATTTTTATTTAAACTTCTTTACTCTATAATTGTACAATCAATATCCTTTATTATTCACACAATGGTCCCTTAATATTTTGTTATTTTTAATACAACAACTACTTCTTATTTTATTTTTATTTTTTCATATTTCTCACAAAGGCTATCAAGCTTCACACTATAAATGCAAACCCTAACACTCGTTTCTAATATCTTTCAAGTTTTTATGTGTCCCCGACAATGGGTAGAGTGTCCACTCAAAACGTTGGATGATCTTACACAGTTTATCTCCAAAAAACTCATACAACATTGATTTTATTTTCCTTATTAACAAGGGTGAGAGATGCAACTCTTTCTTTACAACTATTGTAAAAAAAAAGGGGAATCATAAACTACAGGGAACTTTTCCTCTTTTTCCAAAGAATTTTTCCTCTTCTCCCATTACTTTCTTATGTTTTCCATAATATCTCTTCACCCTATTCTCATAATATCTCTAACCCCTTATTAACATATTTTTATTCCAATAAAACAAAAATCTCAATGACATTTAAATGAAGATAATGATATTTAATGATATCTCTTTTCTTTTAAAATAATGACTCTAAAACACAAAAGACAAGTGTTATGTGCTATGTATTGGCAATATATATAGTGAAAAGTGTTATGTATGGAAAATTATATAGGAAAACTTGAGTCATGTTTAATTATCTTATATGGGTATTCGGGTAATGATGAAAATTTTAATGTTAAATCATTGAAGAATAATTGGACATTGTACATATTCTAACTTTAATTATCACTATCATTATAATGTAATCACTATAATGAATGTAATGTTAATGAAAACATTATATTAAAATCAATTATACTTATAACTCTATATGGTACCTTGGTGATAAAGTGAATATGGTCTTTATCACTATAATGTAATATTAATGAAAACATTATGTTAAAATTAATTATACTTATAATTCTATATTTTTGTTATATAGTACCTTGGTGATAAGGTGAATATGTTTTTTTATTTATGTATTAATATTGGAGAAGGTTAATTGGGTTAAATATTTATTCATTTTATGGTAGTTTATGATTGTTGTTTTTTTAGAAAAATGGTGTATAATTAATATTGATGGTCCAAAAGGCAAGTTAATGTTGGCAGGAATAGAAACACTTTTATATGGAGTACCCGAAATATATATCCTTCAAGTCTTATTACATTTAATTTTAATTAGAAACTCTATTTTTTTAATTTTGAACTTGTGATATTTAAAAAAAAAACACATATTCTTAACCATTTAGCTCACTCAAGTTGCACTATGAGTATTATTATTTTTACTATATAACGTTTACATTACATATGATAAAAGTGATAAAAGTCTACCTCTTACAATTGTCGCTTTCATATTTGCGCTTATTTTTCGCAGCAGTTGACGAACAGTAAGACAACGGAAAGTCGCAGCACGTTAAACGGTAGCGGCAGGCCCTCCTGGGTTAACAGTGTCACTAGATTGTAAAATTATGGTGGTTATTTATACCATGAGCTTTTACTTTACTACCTTAGTGAGATGTCCCGTCCTTAATAACAACCGTGCGGGGATAGCTCAGTTGGGAGAGCGTCAGACTGAAGATCTGAAGGTCGCGTGTTCGATCCACGCTCACCGCATTGCGTCAATGAAGAGAAATGAATCGAAAGTAACTTGAGAAAGCCTACTATTTTATCTTTTATTCACGTCAGAATAAAAGATAAAATAGTAAAGAGAAATGAATTTATCTTTTATTCACGTCAGAATAAAAGATAAAATAGTAAAGAGAAATGAATCGAAAGTAACTTGAGAAAGCCTACTATTTTATCTTTTATTCACGTCAGAATAAAAGATAAAATAGTAGCTTTATTTCACGTCAGAATAAAAGATAAAATAGAAAGCTACGCTAAATTACATTTCAGAAAATTGTATCTTTTATTCACGTCGCGTTCAATCGTATACCGACTATTTTATCAAAATCGCACTGTTATATATTATATTTTAACTGCTCAGTATTAACTTACGGAGACAACTAATTTTTCTCTTCCACTTCACTGCTTAGTATTAATTTATGAAGATAGTTAACCTTTTTCCTAAAATGCTAGTTTAAGATTAAGATTAATATCCATTCCTACAAATCTTCCTATTAATTCTTAAGCTCAAGCTCACATTAAGTAAAAAGTCATAATTTTTTCCTCGTTAGTTGATTATTGTGAAGTTGCCTCGAATCTGTATCTTTATGCACTTTAAGGCTTCTCTTACATTTTTTTTTTGGGTTCTCGAGTGGTTATATACTTCCATGAAACTATGGACAGCGATATTAAAGTTTTTAGAAATGGATATACTTCCATGAACTAAAAATGGGAGATTAGATTAAAGTTTTTAGGGATTGATATACCTACTAAGAGTTTGCTAGATCTAACATATTAGATGTGATTTTTCAAATGTGATAAAAGTTAAATAAGAGGTTGCTAGATCTAGCATATTAGATGTGATTTTTCACAGTGTGAATCAATGTGATAAAAGTTAAGGGGGACAATAGGCACCCTTGACTTAACCGTGTTATTATCTTATAAAAATTCAAAGATTTCCCATTTTCCAAAATTGCAAAGAGGTCATTGAGACACATTTATCAATTTACTTATAGGGAAATTTTAAATGTCAAAATTATAGATAAGTAGATTTTTTATATGGAAGAAATAAAGAGAGGATTAAGAACATATATTTCATTATGGAAGAAAGGGAAGGAATTGACAAGGCACGGACAATATTGACATCCCAAGATAATTTATTAGGAGAATATCTTAAAATCTTTGGATACATCTTTTGTGAATAATGTGGAGATAATCAATAATTTATGGACATCCAAAATTTAGAAAATAAGAAAAGCATCACTCATATACAACCCACACATAAATTTATAAAATCCTACTTGAGAAATAATATCCACGCTATATTGGACCTCTATGTAACAAGCCTTGTAATAAACTCTCTCTAATAGACATTAATAATCATATTATGAGTATTTGTCAATAATTTGGACATTTTAAACAATATTGGTAGCTTTGGGCATATGGAGAAAGAATGTATAAATTCTTGCATCTATGTTAGAAACACAAGGGTAAATATTGAAAAGATTAATAATATAATGTGTTGGAACTAGTCTTTTTTTCAATTTAAATGTCTATTCATTTATATAGGAATATATTAATTTAAATGTATATTCATTTATATGGGCATATATTAAAAGAGAGAAAAGATTAAGAGAGTTAGCATTGAGAATTTAAATATAGCAAAAATTCTTTCTAAAAATAAAAATAAAAATAATAATAAAAATAATAATTATTATTATTATTATTATTCCCTCATCATGTTTTTTATTCTATAAAATATTATAAAATTTTGAGTTAAAAGATTGATCAAACATGACTATAAAATTGTTGGTTTTGATGATTAAATCAAAATTATGAAAATTCATTTTTTCTACTTTAACATCCATTAAAATCATTAAATTCGTTTTGTTCCACTTTAAAATAAAAAGTAATAATAATAGATAAAATAGATCTAATAGAAGTTAACTTGACAAGAGGAGAAATTTTTTCACTAAAGTCAATTCCCTTTGCTTGAGAATAACTTTTTGAGCTTTGTATTTCTCCACTTTTCCTTTTGCATTCAACTTCTTCTTAAGCAGTCATTTTCTACCAACAAGTTTTTCTTCGAACTAGCGACTCAACAAGATCTCATGCCTCATTCTTATCCAAGGCATCCATCTCTTCAACCATGGCCTTCTTCTAGAGTTTACTATTGTCTGAATTCACTGCTTCCCTAATAGTTCTAGGATTATCATCAATAATAGATAAAGAAAAATTATCATGAAAATCATGTGCACTATACCTCTCTGGTTGCCTTATTTCCCTCACTGATCTCCTCAATATGAGGGTATGAGGTTCTTCTTCTTTTGCTTCATCTTCTTCTGTTGAGTCAGATTTTGGATCATCCAACTCAAACTCTATTTTCTCAAGTTCTTGTTCCCTTGGTAGGAATTCATGTTTGGGAACATCTTTAACCTCTCTAAAAAAAACATCTCGACTGTAAACGATCTTCTTAGTTTTTGGGTTCCAAAGCATATAACCTTTCATACCATCTTTATAACCAATAAACATACACTTTTCAACTTTATTATCTAGCTTACTCTTATTTTCCTTTGGAACATGTACATAAGAATCACAACCCAACACTCTAAGATGTTCAAGAGAGGGTTTCTTACTAGTCCATATCTCATGTGGAGTTTTGTCCACCAACATTGATGAGGGTGATCTATTTACTAGGTAACATGTAGTACCCATTGCCTCTGCCCATAATTCTTGTCCTAACCTGGCACCACTAAGCATGCTCCTTGATCATTCCATCAATGCCCTATTCATCCTTTTTGCAACCTCGTTCTGTTGAATTGTGTATGGAGTATTATTCTACCTTGATATACCAAACTTCTAAAAAAACTCTTCGAATTCATTCCCGCGGGATTCTCCACCATTATTTGTCCTCAACATGTTTATTTTCTTCTATGTCTGATTTTTACCAGAGCCTTAAACTCATTAAATTTATCAAACAACTCAGATTTCTTCCTAATAAAATAAATCCATGTGTTCCTTGATAAATCATCTATGAATGAAACATAATACACAAATTTACCTAGTGATGGAACATGCAGAAGTCCGAACACATCATTGCATATCAACTCTAACATCCCCTTTGCTCTTGTAACACCATATGGGGATCTTACTCGATTATGTTTATCATATATGCAATATTCACATAAATCAAAATACAAGGTGCAATTAGACATACCTTCAACCATACCTTTATTGAGTAGTGTTCGAAGGCCCTTTTCTCCAATATGTCCCAGTCTTTGATGCCACAACATGGTATTTTTAGGGATATTATGGATCATGTCTTTGTTATTTCTCTTCTCAGAGACAATAGAACTATTACACCCATCATTATAATTACTTAGCAACAACTTGTACATAGTTCCACACCAAACTCCCCTTTGGTAGGCGTTTTGATCAACACTTCTTAACGCTAGGGAGCTTAGACCTAGGGTTTGCCCAGAGTTGTCCAACAAAACCCCCAGAACACCAATATATCAATCCTCATCCGAGATGCAAAGAGGATCACATAGACGATAAGGTATTTTGACGGGGATGAAGGCTAAACACATGAAGAGTCCTCATGATTTCCATCCATGCAGCTCATATCTGACAGATTATTAGGACTAAGAAGTAAAACAATACACACACATATTCAACTCATACATGATAAACACAATTTGGGTAAGAACTATTTCATCTTTATTACTATATCCATTCCATCACAACTGAGTTATACATTGCATAAAACACACACACACATAGATATATATATGACAATCATAGAACTTCATATCTTCTCTATAGAAATCCTTAGAATTACAACACACTGCGCAATGCAACTTGTCTCAAAACTTAGACATATAACAAACAAATAAGTATACTCAAAATCATTACAATATTACAATAGGCTCAGAGCAAGATCAATACTAAGGACTCAATGAATCTCCTCTCCTCAATATCTATCTAGCCTCATTTCTGATATCAATGCTTCCTTTTATAGCTTTCTCTGCTTGGGAGCACTGTCTCTTTCTTCTCTACTCCACTCGCTCGATTGATAAAATTGCCCTGCATGCCTTTGGCATCTTCCTCTAGTCCACATAATCTTCTGGAATTGAGGTGATCTTAACTTCCCTTCCATCTCATATTTTTTCAACTCCACGATCCCTTGTACTACTGGAAGTAATCATTCGAGAGGATTTCTCGATGATTCTTTTCTTGATTTCGGCATGCATCTTCTTGATTTATGGTGTGCATAAAAAATGGGACTGCCGCGTGTTCAATAATATTCTAGGCATGTTGCGCACTGTAAAAAATCGGTCTAGTGTGCACTCTTTGTCATTCCTCATGCATTTCCTTAAGTGTGCACAAAACTATGGAATGAATGCACACAACTTCATTTATGGATGCACACAAAACTAAACCCAAAAATCTAGAATCTAAAATTTCTGAATGCACACAACTTTATTTGGCTCTTCCTCGAGCCAACTACCTTATGGAATAACCTCTGCAACCAACGACATAGTGATTTTGATTTCTTGCACGAACTCGAGAAACTGATGCTCAGGTTCAGTAAAATGGTCTTGGAGTGTCTCCGTAAGTTGGACAACCACATCTACGTCGACAACTGTGACTTGAGGGTTTCTGAGGTATGTGTTGTTAATTTGCTTGATGAGAGGGCCGACAACAACTAACACGTTAGAGAGCTGAGTGAACCAGGTCAAGTCCTTATCAGGTGTGACAAAGATCATATCAAACATGTTCTACTACTCGGCCCTGGTTGCAATGATCTCCTTTGTTCTTGTTGTGATATCCTACATCTCAGTGGCACACTCCTTGGGAGACAATGAAGTTAGGTCTCATTTCTATTGTTCAAATTTTGTTTCAGTCATATGAATCTGTTGGAAAATTGTAGATACTTTCAACGGGGTTTGGAGGTGAGTCCACAGGGTCGAGTCGTAGTCAACTAGGTTGGAAAATGCTTCCACCCATCGTTGAGCAATGCAGAGAGCCGCTTGAGCCAACTTAATCAGTGTTAGGAGATGTGAGGCGAGTGGATCCATGGGAAGCGTTGGTTGATTAACGATCGTGAGCTGTGATTTGAGGTGTTTCACACAATCCCTTACTATTGAGAGCTTAAATCCTAGAGGAATGCCACAACCATGAGAAAAAATTGAAGCAATCATTGCATATAGGCTATCCACGTCCCCAACTGATCTGAACCCAGGGGTGATAAGTTTCCAATAATTGGTTTATTCTGTCACACTTTCAAAAGGATCAGTTATAGATCATTTTACTTGAGCGATTTGCAATTAAAGGTAAAGTTGAAGTCTGATGGTCTTGAATCCAAATTGAATTAAAGTCTTTGTAGATTCCTTATGTGTTATATGTCATGCTTGCATTTAATGATCTATGTGCGGAAATTCATGAAAGTAAACGTAAGGAAAAAATACACATAAGAGATATGACACTTCCCTTGATAATAGAGTTCACCCGACGTGGGCTACGTCTCCGAGTCATGCTCCAAATCATGACCGTTTTATTCTCCTCACTGTAATGATGTCTCTCATTTACAAGTTGTAAGGCCAAAGTCCCTTATCGGTGATGGAAACAAGAGATCGAAATGTGATCAGGAATGTATACAAGCTTCTCAAGTTCTCATGCTCATGAGGCATCAATGATGCTGACATGGACATCATTCTCACATACTCAATACATAAAAAGAGGAAGAATAAAATATGACCCCCATCAACATGGAGCCATCAAATGCCTTAGATCTGTTGCTCAGATCCAAGCATAAATATGTAGCCCATACAAATATCCCGCAATTGCGAGATTTAGAACTGTTTCGTTGGCCACTTATCATCAAAGTGCAAAAATTTCTTTGTCACATGTAATTGATTGGTTTTATGTGGAAGAAGAGAAGAAAAGAAAAGATAGAAGGAATAAGTTGATCTTGATGCCTTGTTGCAACCTCTCCATGCTCTTTCAAACTTGTAACATGCATGTTATGCTACAACATTTAATGACAAAACAACATAATGAAAAGCATTCTTACATTGGCTTCTCCAGAACTTATCTTGTTGATCTGAAGCTCTGCTTAAAAAACAGACCTCTCCATTAGATTCATGTCGCCAAATTACCTAAAAATGACTGTCAAATCGTCTCCATCAGACACAGTCACCTTCAGGTCCTTTTTGGACCTCCTGCCTCAATTTGCATGTAGTTATGGGCAATTAATGCACTATCTACATTGAAATCCATGCCACTGTATAGCCTGGGTGTGCTCCCTTGTGCACTGGCAGAGTTCAACACTTAAGTAAAAAAAGAGGACAGAATTACCCATGAGCTAATTTAGTCGAATTGGTTGGCGGAGGCTAAGTTAAGGCGCTAATTAGAGGAGGTCATGAGGTCAAATCCATTGGCCTCCTTTTGGCACACTTCCCAATGCTCTGCTAAAGTTGGCGAATCCCTGCCAAATTTGGTGGATCCTCCATATTTGGCAGGACGCCGCCAGATTTGGCAGAATTTAATTCAAACTAAAATTCATAAATTTTGGCATGTGCCCTCACTGGACATTTGTCGGCTGCCATGTGGCAACCTATGATTGGGCCACGTGGCAGCCACCCATTGGCTCTATTGACTGGGCCTGCCACGTCACCTATATGGGATTCCACATCAACTACTAATTGTACCTTCCACCTCAATGACCATGTCATCTGTGTGGATTGCCACGTCATTTGTACAGACTGCCACATCAACTACCATGTCATATGTATGGACTGCCAGGTCAACTATATGAACTGCCACATCATCTATACAGACTGTACAGACTACCATGTGGCACGATCCAATTGGTCCACGGATCAGCCTCAAAAACACCAAAACTGGGTGAAACATGGCAGCCTCTGGTGCTACCATGTCATCATGCCATGTGTCGCCTTCCTGCTCCTGCTATGTGTGATGTCCAGATGCTGACATCATCCGTACATATGTTGACATCAACAATACAAATGTTGACTCATGCCCTGCTGATTGGGCTAGGTTGACCAAACTTTGATAGTGAATATCTGTAACTTCGTTTGATGAGACATTTACGTCATTGGAAATATTGTGACATGTTCTTTGCAATCATGCCATTTTCACTGAGTTTGGGAACTTTGAAGTTTTCCCTTTCTCTACCTATTGAGGCCATTCTGAGCCTCCTGGGACACTTCTAAAACTTTTGTGATGTTCCCTTGATCCATATGGATCATGCCTCCCAACTAAAATGAATTTTGGTCCCCAAAAGTATTTACATTATAAGTTTCATGTCCTTTAGACTTACATAAGAAACCCATACCCAAACTACCTCACAAGGCCTAACAATATCAACATGTGCCAGAAAATAAGTGATCAACAATTATCACTTTTACATAATACCCTATGGTGGGGTTTGAATAAAAACATGTGATTTACAAATATGGCCACTCTCGGCTAACTCAAGGATTTTTCCCATTCGTTCAGCCTGTTGAGCTCTAGATCTACCTAAGTAAATTAGAGTGCATTTATTATCAATCCGGTTTTTGTAAGACTTAGAGGCATGTCCAAAGTATATGGATTTTAGAGATAGTTTTTATCTTTTATGGAGATAACCCAAAAACTTAATCTAAGGCTGAATGTGAAAGAGATGCTAAGCTCCTATTCAGAAGACATCTTCATAGCTCTTCCTCATAACAATGATCAACATTTGTTTTTCTAAAGAGAGAAAACAACAAGCATTCAAGAGGCAGTTTAAAACCTATCAAATGTTGGAGAACGAAACTCCTATTCCGAGATGCATTCATCATTCTTATTTCATTCATTCATTAACATCAAATCCAATCAAAATAAAGAAAGCATGGAAATAACTCAAAGCATTCAAAGCTATCTTAATGCTTGAAGTCTAGCTGTTCATTGAGTTCTCATTCAGAATCCATTCACAATGATGAGAAAGTATTGAAAACATTAGAAACGTATGGCGAACTATGAAACTCATCTACACCCTCTGACAGAGATAAAATTCATCTACAACAAACAAGATCTAAAGAAACATGTATTTTGAAAATAACACAAAAGGAAGAGTGTACTAGTTGGCAAAGGGGGCCCTCCAATGCTTCACAGTACCTTGATTAACTTCATCTACGAAAGGACTCCAACAACATTCAAATCACCATGAGGCATTTCAAATGAAGACAAAACCACCGGATCGATCTTCAAAGGTTGCAAAATCTCAGAGTTTCTTCATTCATCCAAAGGTGTCTTACTAGCTCAAACTTAAGGGTATTTATACAAAAGTTTTCGTCATAAAATGCTAGAAATGTCTCACAAATATCACATGAAATTAGATCCACAATATGCTTCAATAGGGTCGAATGCCTCTTCTATATCCTCAAAATATGATCAAAATCACACGAAATCAAAAACTGCCCTAGATTTAATGCTGAAACAAGGCAATTTTTATTTGGTGGCTGTTTTACCAGCGTTGACCGGACATCTGACAGTCTCATATTTCGAATTTGATAGCTCATTCACCATCCTTGTACATCTGGGAATGAAACCCTAGTGTTGGATTTTTCCCAGGTGTCCTGCATGTATACAAACGACGGAGCTATTGCGGGATTTGGTGAAATCCTGTATTTTCTGCTAATTTTCCAATTTTAATGCAAAATTTAGAAAATTCAATTACGAGAGTTAAGGGATGACAAATATACCTTGGATAGGCTGTTTCATTGGAAATGAAGGAAAAATGGGCAAATAAAGAAACAAAAGAAATTATGGTTTATGGAAGCACAAAATGGACTCAACATCTCCCCAAGGAGGATCCTTGCATGTCCTCATGCACAAAAGAAACATCCACGACCTCGTCAACTTGCTCTTACTGCTTTACTTGGCTTTTGTGAGTAAAGTTTCACATTTGTAATGCAGTATGCGAGTGCCTTCATCTTTTCTAACTTCTCCTTATCGACAACACCTGCTGGAACCATTTGTAGGCTTGCTTGGAAATCAACTTGTTTTGTTTTGGAGCTTTTTGTTTTCTTCTTCAAACTGTCATTTTCCTCTTGTGTTATATGACTTTGAGTTCTCAGCATCTCATTTGTTTTGATATATCTCTCAAGATTTCTATCTCCTTGATTTTTCCTCTTCATCTTTCTTATCTTTTTGTTCATTCTGTCAAGTTCAGTGGTGGAAGTACCAGTTGCCTCCTCCATCTGGGGTTCCTCTTTCATATCTTGGATTAGTTGTTCCATATCCACTTTCATCTGTGCATAAGTAGGGGTTTCCCGTACCTCAAATGTCTCATCATTTTCAAATGACTGTGACTCAAGTGTTTGAATGTGTTCATATTGTGTCTGCTGTGCTCTATCATCCTCCTCTTGTATTTGATCTTTTTGAACCTGTGTCCTTTTCTTGTCCTCCTTTCATAAGTGGTAAAGATTTTATCTTTTTCTGCAAGTTATTTTTCTTTCAATACCATGCTCCTTGTTTTCTTCCCCAAAGGCGGTTTTGGGCTTGTCGCCTTTGGGTATTGTTCCTCCTCTTCATCACCAGTCCATTACTAGAATGTGCTCCCTCTCCCCTTCTTCTTCTTTTACATGGTCTCAAAGAACTTCATTCTCAATGGTAAATTGTTGTCAATTCATATTTTGCTTCAGAAGTTCATTTTTTTGACAATCATTTTGATAAGCCAACAGTGGTACAAACTTCTCCCTATGTTCCTATCCTGTTTCTGAACAATCTTTGCCATTTTAGAGAGACTCTATAAGAGGAAATATGGCAGATTAATCTCACAATCACCTCTCAAATGCTGCAGCAATTTAATGTGGTCTAAATAAATGATGCTGAATCTACCTCCGCAGGTTATGAATTTTTGAATAAGATATGCCAACTCATCCCAAGGATGGACTAACCAACTCCTTGGGATACCTTTCTTCCAGTTCGCTGATACCCTGAACCTTGAGATGAAAGGCACCCATCATTTGTCCTTGAAATGTTTGGTCTTAAAATATATCTCCCCTATCTGTGGTACTCCAGTGACAAATGCAAGACTATATTCAGTGACCCTGAGGGAAAATTTCCCAACAGTGGCTTTCTCTCCATCAAATGAATAGGCAAAATCTAGGGCAATTCCTTCACAAAACCCCTCAAACTTTTCAAAAAATTCAACCACTTGTTTTACGTTCCCTTAAAATTTTGAGGGAATCTTTGTTATTATTTTACGATGCTTCAAAACTTTCGAGGTTAAGTATCGACACCATTTTTTCAAAAATTTAAAATAAGACCTCCCAAATACTTCAACTCTGCCAATTTTTTAGAGACTTCTAGACTGTGTGTTGTGTATGGTTTTAAAGAGTCAAATTATCCCACTTGTTTTGAAAAGAAACTTCAATCCTACAATACTTCTCAAATTTCCATCTCTGTGTGTATTTTTAATGTCTCCAGAAGAGTTTATGTTCAAATTAAAAAAAAATCTCTTGGCCCACTGCTTCTAGACTTGTTCTACATTTTTATGAAGAAGAATTTTTACCACGAGGGCATAGCGGTGAATTGGAGAAATTTGGCTCCTACGATTTCAAACTTCGGAAAGCACCTAGAAGCTTCCTTCTCTAAATTCGGCTATGCTACATCATAGACTAATTTGTTTTTACAATGAATTCCAAATCGTTGCATTTATACTCGACTGTGCAAATTTGTTTTTGGATTACCTTCAGAGTTCAATTCCTATTACGTCCATTCTGCGTCTTATTTCTCCGTCCCTCTTCAATTTCCGTTTCCACATGACGAAATCTTGTATGTTAATGGGTGATTGTCAACATACATACAATTTAGATACTCGATACTTGAATTCCAATTTTGGGCCGTAAATGGAGTGTTGGCAAAGGGATTTTTATGATGCGTTAAGGAGGCAATAAACTGGATGTAGGGATCACAGAACTAGATTATAGAGGTTTTGAATGCGTGGGAGGCGTGAGACTGGGGCATTGAGGGATAACAACCAAAATGTGGGGATTGAAAATCGCGTGGCGAGTGCAATTGAAATGGTGGTGAATAGAATGCGTCAGCGGTTGAGAAACTTCGTTGGTATGCAAAGGCAAATACGGTACACGTTTTGATGAGGGCTTGGCGCATAAAGCGAGGTGGGTAGTTTTTACTTATGAAGAGGAAAAGAGCGTTGGTGGTAGTTCAAAAGAATGGTTTGTCCATCAATCATATTTGGATATGATTGATGTCGTTACCACGTACTCTACATTTGTCCTTTTAGAAATCGTATAAAATGCTCATACAACCATGGCTTTCCAAATTTTTAATTCCTTTATGAACTTCTTCTTATAATCTCGTTTTTAATATATGAAAACCATTTTGAAATTGTTTTTATACCAAAACACAGAGTTTGTTTTCAAATTCTGTGTTTTGATACAAAAACAATCTCTTTTTATGACTCTTTTTGAAGCAGGGCAGTAAGTTCTCCCCATATGACTCCTTTTGAAACAAGCGGTGGATTACGGGGGTACCATTCAAGTTCTTCCCAACCTTGGCTAGAAATATTGAAACTCTAATCTACCCTAGAAAATTAGAGTGCATTTATTATCAATCAGTGTTTGTAAGACTTAGAGGCATGTCCAAAGTATATGGATTTTAGAGATAGTTTTATCTTTTATGGAGATAACCCCAAAAATTAATCTAAGGCTGAATGTGAAAGAGATCTTAAGCTCCCTATTCGGAAGTCATCTTCATAGTCCTCATAGCGATTGATCGACATTTGTTTTTCTAAAGGGTGAAAACAACAAGCATTCAAGAGGCAGTTTAAAACCTATCAAATGTTGGAAGAGCGAAACTCCTATTCAAGAGATGCTTTCATCATTCTTCTTTCATTCATTCATTAACATCAAATCCAATCAAATACTGAAAGCATGAAATAACTCAAAAGCATTCAAAGCTATCTGTGCGGAAGTCTAGCGTTCATTCATTGAGTTCTCATTCAAGAATCCATTCACGATGATGAGTAAGTCTTGAAAACATTAAGCATGTAACTTATCTATGAAATTCATTTACCTAAAACAAGATAAAATTCATCTACAACAAACAAGATCTAAAACATGTATTTTGAAAATCAACACAAGGGAAGAGTGTACTAGTTGGCAATGGGGGGCCCTCCAATACTTCACTTGTACACTTGAGTTAATTTCAGCTACGAAAGGACTCCAACGACATTCAAATCACCATGAGCATTCAAGTGAACAAAAACACAGATCTGATCTTCAAAGATTGCAAATTCTAAAGTTTCTTCATTCATCCAAAGGGTGTCTTTTTAAGCTCAAACTTATGAGTATTTATACAAAGTTTTTAAAACCATATGAAATGCTAAAGGAAATGTCTCCTAAATATCATGTAAGTAGATCCCCGCAATGTCTAAAGGGTCCAGCGGGTCACCTCTTCTAGACCCTCAAAATATGGTCAAAATCCACGAAATCAAAGCGTACGTCCTAGATTTGTATCTTTGAAACATGGCAATTTCTGGCGGGGCAGCCTGTTTGACCGGTAGTTATTAGGACATCTAGCAGATCCTGATTTCAAATCAAAAACTGTCCTAGATTTAATGCTGAAACATGGCAATTTCTGCTGAACTGGCCCTGTTTGACCAGCGTTGACCGGGCATCTAGCAGTCTCAGATTTCGAATCTGATAGCTTATTCACCATCCTTGTACATCTGGGAACGCAACCCTAGTGTTGGATTTCACCCAGGTGTCCTGAAAGTATACAAACGATGGAGCTATTACGGGATTTGGTGAAATCCTGCAATTTCTGCTAAATTTCCAATTTTAATGCAAAAATTTAGAAAATTCAATTCTGAAGTTAAAGGATGACAAATATACCTTGGATAGGCTATTTCATGGGAAATGTGGAATAAAATGAAGGAAAAATGGGCAAATAAAGAAGCAAAAGTATGGTTTATGGAAGCACAAAAATGGACTCAACACAGCCATTATGTCGAACATGTCCTCTTTACCGAGTTGTCCTTTCTCTGGTAGTTGATCTTCTCCTGTTGACGGATTTTCCTGCAACACTTCCTGACTTGTTGTCTCCCTTGGAGGTGTCTGCCTAGTATTCTTGTTCCTCTTTGGATGTAGATATGGATGTAAGGCCCAACAAGTGGCCTCATGATTCCCATATCTGCTACAATGGATGCAGTAGTCTTTCTCCTTCAGAGGTGCATTTCCCCTGATCTTTTCCGTGTGTGGAAAGAAATCTGCCATCCTCGTCCTTCTTCTAGTTTCCATAACCTTCCTGCACAAGGATTTTCTCTTCCAACACTGGGACACTGCGTGGTTATTCAATCCATAAAAAGTGCATGGCCTTTGATGCCACAAACTCTGTTTTATATGATTAAAATGCTTATAATCAAATGGCATTTTAGAGTTTCGAGATTTCTTACCATCGTCACCATCGGACACAATCACCATCAGGCCCTTTCTGAACCTCCTACCTTGATCCATGTGCAATTGTGGGTAATTAATGCACTGTCTTAATTGAAATACGTGCCACTGTATGGCCTGGGTGCGCTCCCCCATGCACTAACAGAGTTCAACATTGAGTAAAAAAAGAGGGCAGAATTACCCATGAGACAGTTTAGCTGAATTGGTTGGTGGAGGCTAAGTTAAGGCGCTAGTTAGAGGAGGTCACAGGGTCAAATCCATTTTCCTCCTTTTGGCGCGCTTCCAACCCCTCTGCTAAAATTGGTGAATCCCTGCCAAATTTGGCAGATTCGCCAGATTTGGTGGGACACCTCCAGATCTGGCGGGACGCCACCAGATTTGGCGTAATTTAATTCAAACTAAAATTCAGAAATTTTAGCATGTGCCCTCACTAGGAATTTGTCGGTTTTCACGTGACAACCTATGATTGGGCTACGTGGAAACCACCCATTAGCCCTGCTGACTGGGCCTGCAACGTCACCTATACGAACTGCCACGTCAACTGTTGACTATACCTGGCACGTCATCTATATAGATTTCCATGTCATATGCCACGTCATCTGTATGAACTTCCACGCCAGCATGCCACGTCATTTGTATGGATTGTACAGACTTCCACGTGGAACTATCCAATTGGTCCACGGATTGACCTCGAAAACGCCAACACTGGGTGACATGTGGAAACCTCTGGTGTTTCCATGTCATCATGTTAACGTTAGCATGCCATGTGCCACCTTCCTTCTCCTGCCACATGTGTTGTACAGGTGATGACATCAATGGTACGGATGTTGACTCATCCCCTGCTGACTAGGCTAGGTTAACCAAACTTTGACTGTGAATATCTTTCAATCTGTAACTTCGTTTGATGAGATGTTTGCACCGTTGGAAAGCTTGCGATGCTTTCTTCGTGATCATTCCATTTTCACTGAGTTTTGGGAGCTTTGAATTTTTCTCTTTCTCTACCTGCTGAGGCCATTATGAGCCTCCTGGAACACTTCTGAAACTTCTGTGATGTTCCCTAGATCCATTCAGATCACCAACCAGGTTAGGGAAAGTTGTACGAATCTCAAATTACTATGCATGAGAAACTATGTGTGTCACCATGTTGGTGTCATACTGCCTTTGTAAGACTTGATTATCCTGAATTTATTTTTGGTATTGCTCGAGCATCTGATTGTGCGCGAAGATGTCAACTTGATGTTGAAGTTGTAATTGTGCATGGACTTGTCCAATCCGATCGTTATGCTTGCCCAATTCAAAGAGTAGGGTGGAAACACAATATTGTATGAGAGGAGTGGGGATGGGTGCCAATGGAATACCATCATGGTTGGCATTGAAAGTAAGTAATGTGGGGGGATTCACTCGAACAAGTCGAGCATAGGCACTAGAATTCGTGTCAAAAGCTAATGACCACTAAGTATTTTATGGTACTGGTGTTGCACCCCCTAGCTGCCGACAAAGATGGTCGACATTGTGCATAGACTCAAAATGCAGTTGTTGTTGTAGCAACAATTGGTGTTTTAAAACATCTATTAATGTTGTAATTCCTGATGTCATCTCGACAGACCCTGGTTGAGTGGAGGGATTGGAATTGAGGATGGAGGAGTCGTTCCACTATTTCTTGTCCCCCACTGGGGTAAGATGAATTGGTGGCTACGTAGGTGGGGGATCTCGAGGGTGCTTGTCGACTGCATCAGTATCATGGGGACCCCTTTCATGGGAGGTCGCATGCTGAGTCTGTTGTCGGGTGACTTTGGCGTCGTAATGTCCTCGATTGGAAGTGATTGAAGATGTGTAGGCCGTTCGACCATGTATTATTGGATGTCATCCTCAATAATACAGAAAGGAAGGAGTTCCATTGCAGTTCCCTAGACATCACTAGGATAGATGCATACATTATGTAAAGTACATTCAAAGAGAAGGTAACCATCATGCCTTTCCATGAGGGTGTGCATAATGTGTTCTTGCGATGTGATTGCCTGAATGAGTTGTTAGTACCATTCATGGAACGGGTCATTGTGAGAAATTTGGATGTGAGGATCTTTAATCTCATGTAGTCACAGGAAAAGGGGAGATTCAAAGGCATGTCGGATTTTGGTAGTCCATTCAAACCCTCAAGGGGGCTGCTAGAGCATCGTAGAAAGCAACAATAAAATCCAATTGTAATAAAATTCTTTGCTGGAATTCAAGGAATCTAAGAAGTCATCAATGAACTTGTTCAACTCATATCGAGCCCATGCTATTTGAATCCCATCGACACATCATTCAACTGCAACAATAGCCTCGAATGGGCACTCTTCCTTGGTATAGTTGCACAACATTTTGCAAGCTTTGAGTTGAGTAGCAAAGAAAATTATCCAGGTGTTGATTTTTGAAATATGTATTCCATTCCTACCACAACAGTTACAATATGTGTCGTAGATCTCTTGTTGGGAAACATCCTTAGCAATTAGGACCTTCTTTGACTCCTCACCCTGCATGGGTAGTCTTATCACACGAAAGATTGCAACTTCATCAATGAGGTACTTTCCTCCCAACCATAAGTATCCTCCATGTATTCAGGAAAGTAACAGGTGGAAACACATGGTGACGATCCTGTTATGCCCAAAGTGAGGACAATTTAGTAGGGAGAGGATGCCCACCTTTCAGAGAGGATGGGCACACTCTTGCGTGAGAGTTATTGGATTTTTGTAGACACTTTGAATGATGCATGGGTAATGGTGGAAGGATAAGGTGGGGAATTTCTTGGGGTCGCAAACAACGTAGTCGACGAATTGGAAATCATGTACCCTCCCTGTTCAGGAACCTGTTAACGTCACATGCCAAGTTAATGTTGGTTCTTTTGGTTGGCGATCGTCGACAACCCTAGATATATTCCGACCATGTGGTCTGCTTGAGGAGGCCATGGAAATTACTGTGTTGGGTGCTTGGAAAAACTGTGGGTAAAGACAGGGGTGGATGGTTCTTGGTCACTGTTCAACTATTGTTCCTATTCCACTAAGATTAGGGTTTTTCTTATAGATGGAGGAAGGTGCATACAAATATAGCTAGTATTTAAATGGAAAAAGTGGAAAGTTACCAAGTGAGTACTGTGGGATAGCTAGGCGATGTTCCAGAAGTAACTTCCATTAACGCCTGACGTGTTTATTTGTACCATATTCTGAAAATTCCATCCTCTGTTTATATGATTGGAGGTTGTGATCCCATAAATAATATGACTCCTTAGGTAGAAAATGGTAATTGATGACCAAGTTAACTGTCACATCTCTGGGTTCTTTGGGAAAGTTGTAGCATCTACAGTTGGCATCCTCGTGAATGATATGTTTTCCAGGTACATTATAACAAAAACGTCACCATCTTGAGGTGTGAGAATCTCGTGACCACAGGGCCCAAAGTGTGATAGGGACATCTCCATACATGCTTACATGTGAGTTGTCAGGGGGCGTTGTGCATGTTTCTTATGCCTTAGGGGGCGTCGTGCATGTTTTGATCAACTATAGAAATGGAACAACCCTAGGTAGGCCATAACACTTCTTCATAGGTATCCATCCTATCCATTTTATCTCTCGAGTATCACAAATTATGTACCTCTTGTAGAATTCATCTATTTGTTCAATGGGGTTACCAGTGCTAGTATGAGCCAAAGATTCTACATTTAGTAGGAGATTGTAATAGAATCCTTCCCCTGCACATTTTATTTCTTGTAAGGTGTGATGGAGACTCACGATTCCAGGAGGGAATCCTTCTTTCAAATCCTCTTTCTTGGATTGAATAAGCATCTGTGGCATGTTGAATGTGGAAGCATGGCAATCCACCGCCATTCGCACAAACATATATCTTGACAAATGTATTTATCAAGGGTGAACTATTCCCACATAGATTCCTTGATAGTTTTCCATTTCTAATATGGTTCTCGATGTGCATCCCACTAGTGCGCAAGAATTCCGAGGAGGAATTTATCAAGTGCGTGAACCCTGTGATGCTTGAGAATGTGTTGTATCCATGCAATAAGTGTTTCTATTGGTTTTGATCCATCGTACTGGTATGATCCAAATTATTCTCCCCATGCTTTTGAAGATATATGTGTACTCCTCTTGGTTGATACCTCATAAAGCCTATTTTTCCATTGATCCATAGCATCCTCAGAATCTATGTCGTAAGACTTAACACTCCTCCAACATAACTCTCCATCTGGTGTGGGGTTGATGTAGTCCTCCCTGCGTCCCGTGATCTTATAAATGTTGTAAATGAATGAGCTCCGCGCATCCTCATCCACGGGCTCATTATATCAGTCACTTTCATATGGATCTAGTGGTGCGACCACACACATGGTGTCTATTTCAAAGGACATCTACCTTTTCTTCAATTTTAACACTGCATTATTGTCAAAGGCCCAATCAATAACCAATAATGTAGGATATGGATTAGATTCATCCTTAATGTCAATGACCTCAAAGTAGGCCTTTGTTTTCACTCCTTCCATGTTTACTTCCACTTGCTCCAGACGACCTATTGGGTAGATATTGTATTGATTGGCCAAGCGGAGATGGATGTATGACCATAACAACTTTAGTTTCCCCATCACCTCCAAATATTTCTTTGGAAAAATATTTACGTTGTACCCTAGATCCAACATGACTCCATAAATTTCATAGACACCAAGTTGTGCTGTCATCTTAAATTCTCAACCAGTGCGCTTTTTCTTGCTGACTTGGGATACATCTCTTTCTGGAAGTAGAATAGATATGGTAGCCTCCACTCCTTGTTCTTTGATGCAAGTAGCTAACATCTGAGTCAACTTACTTGCAACTTCTTGATCATTCATTAGTCGCAAACAACAACACAAGAAAGAACTTACTTTGTATTTGTATTCTTCCTTGTAACCCAATTCATGTAAGACTTCTACATGCATTGCTCGTTGCAATTCCTCCTGGCGTTGTTCTTCATATGCCTTTTACTCAGTCGTCGCAACTCAGTATATCTGCGAGCCTCCTCCATTGATCATTGCATCGTACACTAGATTTATTCGCACATGCAAGCCTCCTTCAATGATATTTTCATTGTGAACTACAATTCCTCATGCGCACAAGCGTCTTCCAATGGCCTTTGTGTCACACATTACACTTCTTCACAGATCTAAGCCTCCTCCAGTGACCCTTTTGTCACCCTCTGCACTTCTTCCCAAATCCAAGCCTCCTTAAGTGACATCTGATTTGCGTGTTGTATCTCCTTGCACGTTCTTTATTCTTCTTCCAGTGCTCTCTATGAATCACGCAAGAAGTATTTTTTCTATGCAACATCAAACTTTGGAGGGGGATGAGGTGCCTTCCTTATCTTTTCGTCCAACTTTTGACCTAAGCCTTCACCATGCTCAAAGTTTTCTCCTATCTTCACCCCTACATGGGTTACTAACCAAACATCAAACTCCTCATTATTCTTCTTATTCTATTGTGGCTCGACATGTATCATGTTACAATTGGTATTATTTTCCTCCCACTTCTTCGGTAAGTTGGGACAATATTCGGTGACACACTCATGACTATAACAATATGCACAAAGAACACACAGTTCGGTTTTAAATCGTGAGACATGACCAATATCACCACAATTAAAACATGTTGGGGGTGTACTATTGACATCATGCTCGATGGATTTACTAAACTCACAAAATGGAGTGTGAGTCATCATATAGTACTTTTGCAAGGTTTGGTAGTGGGGTGACATGTTGCCCCACTATTTGCATATTTCACACCATTTTGTCTACCCCGATGGAAATGGACTAGGTGCGCCTATTGCCACATAATTTGGCAGGACATGACATTCATCTCTTTGATGCCCTTCTGAGTGAAAAGTGGTATACCATACATTCTTATGCACAACCTTCATCTCCACCCCTCTCGATGTAGATTCTAAACGCATTGAAATTTCTATTGCCCCCACTTGAGTCGTGACCTTTTGTTGGGTTCAAGCGGTACTTAGATATGGGGAAGTAGCCCGACAATAAACCATTCCCTATGCTACACGTCCTGGATTTGGAATGTCAACCTATCCAAAAATATTTTAAACCACTCGTCATAATCCCATATGATCTCGCCTTCCTTTCACTTGATATCTTTTATCTCTATGATATATTGGGATTTTGACTTAGGTTTCTAGAACTCCCTAACTATATCCTACTTAATCTCGACTAGGGACCTTAATTGTTCTGTCGGTGCAGTAGCCTTATACTTCATAAACCATGTCAAGGATCTATCCCAAAATGTGGTCTCTAGCTGCGCGATTTTGGTTTCTTTGTCTATAATTCTCCTTAAAATCTAGATTGCTTCACATATAAACCAATGTTTCTTTGCATCATCCTTACCCATTTGATGAAACAAGGGTAGTCTCAGTGTACTATCTTGATTTTCCATCTTCAAACTCAAACTAGTTCCTCTTGTTTGACTGCTAGGGGTTTGATGTTGCCACACCACTATTTCTCGGGGTAAAGTAATATTGACTTCACCTTCTTCTTCACTCGTCTCTTCACTTCTCTCTTCTTTTCTTTCTCCTAGTCCAATAAATTGGCAAGACATGAAATTCATCTCTCTGATGCCCTTCTGAGTGAAAAGTGGTTTACCATACATGCTCATGCACAACCTTTGTCTCGACCCCTCCCGGCGTAGCTTCTACATGCATTGAAATTTCTATTGCCTCCACTTGATTCATGACCTTATGTTGGGTGAGTGATACTCAGATATGGGGAAATAACCTGATAATAAACCATTCCCTATGCTACACATATTGGATTTCAAACATCAGCCTATCCAACAAGATTTTAAACCACTCATCATAATCCCATATGATCTTGCCTTCCTTCTCCTTTATCTCTTTTATCTCTATGATACATTGGGATTGTAACTTAGGTTTATGGAACTCCCTAAGTATACCCTACTTAATATCGACTATGGACCTTACTTGTCCCACTAGAACAATAGCCTTACACTTCATAAACCACATCAAGGATCTATCCCTAAACATGGTCTCCGGTTGCACGATTTTGGTTTCTTTGTCTGTACTTCTCTTTACAAACTAGATTGCTTCACATGTAAACCAGTGTTGCTCTGCATCATCCTTACCTGTTCAGTGGAACACGAGTAGTCTCAATGTACTATCTTGATTTCCATCTTCAAACTCAAGCTAAATCCTCTTCTTTGACTGCTAGGGGCTTGCTGTTGCCACACCACTATTTCTTGGGGTAAAGTATTGTTGACTTCACCTTATTTTTCTCTCGTCTCTTCTTCTCTTTCTCCTACTCCAATATCTTCACTATCTGTTGTGTTTTGTTCTTGATTAAAAATGTGC
>SNQJ01S0001193.1:74281-165998 GCA_010110895.2 Picea sitchensis
CCACTTTCTTCTCCTTCTTTTTCTGGGTGCAAGTATTTCTTAACTTTCATTGATGACTTTTCCAGACGTACTTGGGTTTACTTCTTAAAACTCAAGAGTGAAGTTTTTGACAAGTTTTTGGCCTACAAGACCCTTGTAGAAAAACAATCTGGACATCAAATTCAAAGGTTAAGAATAGATAATGGAGGCAAATATGTGAAGAATAATTTTACAATTACTACACAGGGAATCCAAATGCAACACATTGTTCCATATACACCACAATAAAATGGTGTTGCTAAGAGAAAGAACCACACATTAAAAGAAATGGCTAATTGTATGATCCAATCTAGGGGATTAAGTCTAAAGTATTGGGCGGAAGCCATCAACTGTGAAAATTACATAGTAAATCGAAATCCCACAAAGGCTCTTAAAAATATAACATCGGAAGAAGCTTGGACTAAAATTAAATCAGATGTAAGTCACTTCTGTGTATTTAGCAATATAGCATGGGCTCACAATCCTGATGAGAAAAGGAAAGCATTGTAGCCTAAAAGTGAGAAGTGTATATTTGTTGGTTATTCTGAAGATGTCAAAGGTTACAAACTTCTTCAATCACATTGTAATGAAATTATTCTTAGAAGAAAAAATGAATTCCATCCGCCTTGTTCTTGCCCTTCCTGCCTCACATAAATGGGAAGTCCATCAGATGGATGTTAAATCCGCCTTCTTGCACAGAGATTTGCAAGAAGAAATCTACATGGAACAACCTCCTGGTTATGTCCAGAATGACTCTAGCCTTGTTTTTCGCCTCAAGAAATCTCTTTATGGTCTCAAGCAAGCTCCCCGAATTTGGTATGCCAAAATGGATAGCTTTCTTATTGCCATTGGATTCTCTAGATGCCATTCTGATCCTAATGTCTATACAAAGAAAGTAGGAAGCCATATCATAATCCTTTTCCCTTATGTTGATGACCTTATCATTACTGGTAGTGATTCAAAACTTTTAAACCATGTGAAAACCAACCTTAAGAAGAAATTTGAAATGACAGACTTAGGTTTTTTGCACTATTTCCTTGGCCTCCAAGTTTTGCAAACCAATGAAATTTTTTTTCTTTCCCAGTCTAAGTATGCTTGTGACCTTCTTCGTCACTTTCACATGGAAGATTGTAAACCAACCCCTTCTCCCTTCCAGTCTGGAGTCAAGCTTTCTGCCACCTGTACTTCTCCTGAAGTTGATGCCACCCTATACCGTCAGTTAGTTGGTATCCTCTTATACTTGACTCATACCCGTCCTGATCTTTCCTTTGTTGTTGGTCTTATTTCCCGATATATGAAAACACCCCATGAAAGCCATTGGAAAGAAGATAAAAGGATACTTCACTATGTTCATGGTACAATTCAGTTCGAGATACATTACAGTTCAAGGGGGACTCCTTTATTGGTTGGTTTCACTGATTTAGATTGGGCCAACGACCTTGATGATTGGAAATATACTGCAAGTTATGTTTTCATCCTTGGTTCATGACTTGTCACTTGGGCCTGTAAGAAACACCAGGATATTTCACTTTCTTCAGTAGAAGCAGAATACCGAGCAATGGTAAATGAAAGTCAGGAAGCCCTATGGCTTCGACAGATCCTTTCAGAGTTTGGATTTCAGCACCAGCATCCAACCAGCCTTTGGTGTGAAAATCAGAGTTCCATGAAGCTCACCAAAGACCCAGTTCAACATCAGTGTAGCAAACACATCAAGATACACATGCACTTCATCAGAAAGCTAATTCATGTTCAAGTTATTGAAGTGCTCTTTTTCCTTATAGAAGATCAAGTTGCAAACATTTTCACAAAGTCTCTTACAGAAGCGAAGTTTTCCAAACTTCGATCTATGTTAGGAGTTCAGGAGGTTTTCATTAAGGGGGGATAGGCTCTAATGCCTCCTTCCTTCTCCTATTGTGTCACTATTGTAAATCCTTCAATCCTATCCAAAATTGTTCTTAAGGGGGGATGTTAGGATATTTAGAAACTTAGGAGTTAGTTAAGATCTACTTGGTCTAATATGTCGTTAGGTAAAAGTGATTTTCTTTAGTATGCATTAGTATGCATTTGTAGTTAGGAAATTCAACGGTCATGATATGTTCCCGACATAGAGTGATCCGACGGTTCATACTCTCCTCGATCTTAATGGCCATTGATCCGTGGCTTAACACCCGATTGGTCCGTGATCTCTATTTAAAGAGCATGGAGGGTCATTTGCCGATGATCGATTGTGAGAAAATCTCTTGTAAAATCTCTCTGTAATATTTTTCTTTGCATTAATAAACTACTCCAAGTGGCCGCATTGGTTGGGGCCGTGGATGTTTCCCTGTAGGGGTTTTACCACGTGAAAACATCAATGTGTTGATATTTGATCTGGTTATGTGAGTGGTTACTGAAGGTGTTCATCCTCTGTTGGAATACCTGTGTTGTCGAACAATTATGTGGCTTGGACAACTTCTGCAGATGGCTATTATGTGGCTTGGACAAAATCTGCCTCGCAGGTTCCAAGAGTTGTAAGAGGGTTGATTGTGAATGCATATTGGTCAATCACACCGGTGGAACAAACAATCTCCAGTAAAATAGTATGGGAAGCCATAGGAACGAGGGAAAAAGATAGGGTGAATTCTAGAGAGAAATTAATGAATATGACCCTTACAAGCAAGGGCAGAAAATGGCTCAACAATGAACACCATCAACTCATTTCATTATTTACAGATATCAATTAACAAAATGGAGAAACAAAAATGTTGGGAAAGCAAAGAAATTGCAATTTTAATAATAATAATAATTTGTATACCTGGTCAAGAGAAGCATGAAATATGTACCCTAATCTACCTGGGGTAAACATAGTGGCTTCAACAGCCTGTCTAGCCGACTAGGAATTCAGGCAGAAGGAAAAGGAATTCAGGCAGAAGGCCAAGGAGGATGCAAGCACGACCACGCTGGTGCATGATTCCTAATCTCAAGAATGTTCCTGACATTCAGAAGATGGAAAGAGAGAAGTGCTAGAAGGGCTGAGAGGAAATTTGGGAGATTGCAAGCCCTCTGAGAATCAAAAGACCAGCCAAAATTCCTACGTGTGTCTAAGGAAAGTCGACCGTAGCAGAATGAAGGTGAGGCATCGACCGTGGAAGAATTTTTGCAGTCGGTAGAGGCATGCTTAGGATCCTTACAAGTTGATGGATCTAAAGAAAATAGAGGAACAAAGCAGTCTGCAATCATCCTGAATCTAAGCTCCTCACAAATACAGGTATGCTAATATTATTTGTATTATTAGATATTATTCATAAAATTGAAAACACAAACAGATAGAGTTAATGTCTTTTACTAAAATAGCTTTGTAATTGCTTCAACTATTCATTAAATAACACACAATTTGCTTCAACTATTCATTAAATAACACGCAATTTGCTTCAACTCAGTAATGATAGGCATCCCTATTTCTTTGTATGTTGCAGATACACAAATTGGGTTTCCTGTAAGTCTCTTGGCTGCGAATTTTTCAAGAAAAAAATGTGAAAGGGTGTCTTGCTAAACGTAATGGTTGATTCACGTTGAATCTAAATTATAATAATCATCTTCGCATTTTGCTTGGTTTCACAGGACATCTCGCTCGCGTCTAAAGATGCTATAAAGAGAGGCTATCAAATACTACTGCTGGTGCACATTCATACTTATCATTTATGGTGCCAATCATTGACTAGCTTGGCCCAAAGAAAAAGATTATGTTGATGAAGTCCTCACAACAATTCTGGAAGGGCTAATTACAAATCGATTCACATACTGCGAAATGCGGAATGCAAAAAACAATGAGGGATTGGAGTTAGCTAATCAAGGTATTGTCACAGGTTATTTGTATGCTCCTGAATAATTAGCACTCAGTGGAAAAGTCCAACCGTACACCGGAATTGAGCAAAAGCGAATTAGCCATAGAAGCAACGAACGAATTATCCATAGAAGCAAAAACTAGACATAGATGCTACTAGTAAGTAAGCCAGAAACCAAAGAGACCAGAGCAAATGCAAATTTTTTTATGTGAGAAGACCTCTCTGAGAAAAATACGAGGGAACCAACTAAGGGTTAGACACGAAAGACACATAAGACACATAACAATGCACTTGTTCTTTGGGGAAACACTATGGAGCTTTGATCTTCCACGTATAGATATGGATCTTCCACGTATAGTTATGATGGAGCTTCGATATTCGACATAAACTTGGGAAAAAGCCTAAACATTTAACCTATGAACTAATAAAAAGCCTAAACATTTAAAGCTATGAACTAATGCTAGACATAAAGTCTAACATTAATCCACTCTCTCATCTATGTGTAATTTATCTAATTCTTACTTTAATTTATCCTAGGTCTGCCTCGATTTAAGGCCAAATAAGACCTCAAACTAGAAAGTTAGGATAAAAAAGAAAATATCACTTAGAAAATTGCATGAATCCATTAAAATTGATTCAAACTTTGGTTAAAATGATGTATTTGCATTAGTTTTTGTGCAGGAACTAATATAACAATGCTAACTGATTACTAATACTCCCTAGCCCGAAGGGCAGAGACTAATAAGATGATTTAAATCAGTCATTATACCTTAAGATGCTTGCACTTGGTCAAGATTTTATCAAATCATTTATTTATGTTAAATTTTAGAATTTTTTTTAAAATAATTATAAAATATGAATTTGTATCGCTAATAATTTTATTAAAAAAATTATAGTTAAAATAACAACAAATAACTTTTTTATCTTTATATTTATTTTTAAACATAAATTATATAATAATAATAAAATTTATAAAGAAACAATTGTTTTATCTTTATATTCATGTTTAAATTTAATTTGTATAATAATAATAATAATAATAATAATAATAATAATAATAATAATAATAATAATAATTATTATTATTTAAATTTTTTAAATATAACTTATATAATAATAATAAATTTATAAATGGAAATTTTATTGAAGTTGTCATAATATCCAATATCTATTTTTAAATATAACTATTATAATAATAATACATTTATAAATAGAAATTTAAAAGTTTTAAATATAATTTATATAATAATAATAAATGATGATGAAGATTAACGTCCATTAAGATCGAATTGGTTTATCAGATCTTAAGAGGGTAAGTGATTACTTGTGATTCTTTAGAATTGTGTTTATGTGCTCGAAAAACATTAAGATAATCTTTCCAAGATCACCATAGTTTTGTTGAGTTAAGATGTTAGGAAGGTTGGTAGTGTGACAAATATTTTGAAAATGAGATTTAATGTGGGTATAGGCTGGACAATCTAAGATAAAATGCTTTTCATCTTCAACCTTCTTAGTGTTTCAAAGGTGACAGACTCTTTAATCCCATGACGTTTTAGGAATTGACCAACACCCAATTTCACTATGGAGCTCTTGAGAATTTGTTCTTATCTTAGCAATGCTTATTTTTTTCTTTACACTTGGAAAAACGGATAATTTTGATCTTCTAGATTAGGGTTGATTAAATCCTTATAATACCTTAATTTTCTTTTTTCCTCTAACTCTTTATCACACCATATTTTCTCCTTAAATTTTGTTTTGACGATTTTCTTAATAGTATCTTTATTCTACAAAATGGTGTCTTCCATGATTCCCCAATAGTTTAGCCAAGACCGAGCATCTTTATTCCATCCTCACTTGAGTCGATGGTGATTACGACTCAATTTTGAAGTAATTTTAGGAAGCCTCTTGTCTTCCATGTTGTTTAACTTGTTCTTATACATTAGGTATCTAGTCATAGCCATGCTCTCAATGGGGGAGAGGCTTGTTTCTAAGAGGAGGATGAGATAGGGCATATTTACTTTAATTTTGAGATTATAGGTTATAAAATCATTTTGTATTTGCTCTATCTTTCTCCAAGATTCATGAGAGATACTACAACCCTAGACTTTACATCCATAAAGAATAACATGTGTAACAAGAGTCTCAAAGAGGAGTTTCTTCTTATCCCAACTCCAAAGATCAACTGATTTACAATTGTTTTCAATCCCATAATAAGCTTTCCATCCCCCAATAATCCTTTTTCTCAATGCTATAATTCTAGTTGAGCTTGTGGTGAATATCAATTCCAAAGTATTTGTATGAAGTCACTTCCTCCAAGTTGTTGTTGTCATATGCGAAGCTATCTCCAGTTGAGCTTGCGATGAATATCAATTCCAAGATATTTGTATGAAGTCACTTCCTCCATTGTTGTCATATATGAAGGTATCATCAGTGATCTTATTGGATTTAATAATCATGACCTTAGTCTTATCAGTATTAACAATGATACCCATATTGGAGAAAACATCCTTGAGGATTCTTAGTTGGTTTTCAAGATCATGGGGACTCCTTGCCATAAGAATGATATCATTGGCATAAAGAAGAGGATTGATGACTATACTAGTGAGAGTAGGACTGACACAACCTGCTTTTTCCAAGAAATCTTCTAACTTGTCAATGTATATGCCAAAAAGGGTAGGGGACAAGGGACAACCTTGTTTGACTCCAATATTGTAGTTAATCTCTTTTGACCAACACACATTGTTTTTAAACTTAGCAATAACATTTCCATACATCCTTATTGCAACAACCATCAACTTGAGAAGCACTTTTATCTCTTTCAACCTATTCCAAAGGTTTTTCCTAGGAACCATGTCAAAAGATTTTCTAAAGTCAACAAAACAACAAAAAGTATTGGTTTTAGTATTGCAGAACTCCTCTGCAATGATCCTAAAGGTAGCAAGATGGTCCACAGTTGAATGATATCTCCTAAAATCGGCCTGTCCTTTATCTCTTTTACCGTGACTTTCTAGCCAAAGGATAATCTTCTTTTCTAAAATAATTCCATAAAGCTTGGATAAAATCGGGCTAATCATAATGGTCTTATAATTAGAGAGAATGTTTCTATCCCCATTTTTAAAAATAGGAACAATGAGGCTTTGCATCCAGGTTTTAGGGAAGCCCTACTTGGCTACTAAATTGAAGAGCTTATGTATGTGACGGATAAGGATATGCCATCCGATTTTAAAAATTTTAGTTT
This sequence comes from Picea sitchensis, assembly GCA_010110895.2. Lineage (NCBI taxonomy): Eukaryota > Viridiplantae > Streptophyta > Pinopsida > Pinales > Pinaceae > Picea > Picea sitchensis. The sequence continues at coordinate 81,362 of SNQJ01S0001193.1, forward strand.
GGTAGCCTTCAATGTCCTTAGCTTTCCCATTTGCAAGTTTCTTAACCCCGAACTCTATGTCATCTAAAGAAAAAACTTCTTCTTTTGTAGGGACAATAGGAATGGTGTCCATGGCATTAGGGAACTCATAAATACTTTTAAGGTAGGAATTATGGTTCCTTAAGGGAATCGTATTATTTTATTTAGTATTGCATTTTAGAATTTGGTTCCATAACTTATTATGATCCAACTTATATAGTTGTGAAAATTGCTCTTTCCTTTTATTGATATAGTACCTTTTTTTCCTTTTAATTAGGGCTTTGTACGTATTGATGTTATCGAGTTTTAAGGACTCATTAGAAGAAACCATAATGGATTTCCTAGCAATTTTACAATCTTTATCATACCAAGGGTTGGTCGTTCTATTTTTATTTTTATAGGACACCTCGAAAGAGAACTTGCTAATAGAAGTGGAAATGGTAGTTGTAAAATTATGATAGAGTTATCCAATGTTGTCCTTATAAGTTAGAAGATTTAATTTACTATTTAAATCCTTTAAGAAAATGTCAACTTTACTTTTGTCAAAGCGCAAATTCCTTTGATTATAAAAATTCTCTTCAATGGTGCTCCTGTGCATGGAAAAATTTAGAGTTAGGGTTAAAGGTTTATGATTAGAGTTGGGCTCATGGTCATTTAAAAGGTCAAAAGTTGCTATTTGGTTGGAAACGAGGATATCAAATATCACATAATCTACGACACTACTACCTATCCCATGAATACAAGTCATCTGGTTGGAGTTTGGCCACTTCATTACTCCATTGCAAATTATTAGGTCTTGAGAGCTGCAGAGCTTGACCAACTTAGTACCAAACAAATTCTCAATTAGGTCTTTAGGGCTTCTTTTGTAGCTATTAGATAAAGCAAGGTCCTTATCTAGCCATAAAGGATTATGGTTGGAATCAATACTTAAAAGAGTAGATTGTTTAGTTGCAGTCCTAACATTAAAGTCTTCTAGCAAGAGGATATTACCTTCATTTTTCAAACTATAAATATCTTGTTCTAAATTATTACAGGGACAATTGTTATCTAGATTGCTTTTCTTATAAAAAGTAGAATTAATAGGTGCAAAATAACAAATTTCTATATACATATTCTTGGCATTAGTGTTTGAAATTTCTATCCAAATGTGTTGATTGAGAGGGTTGATCTTATGAAGTTAAATGTGAGGAGAAATGCTCTTTCTAATATAACAAGCTATGCCTCCTATCTCTCTACGGTATGATTTTTTGTTCCATACCGACCACAAGATAAATCCTTCCATGTCAGAGACCTTAGAATCCTCATGCTCCCAAGTTTCAACTAGACAAATAATATCAATATTACTTGGGATCCAACTTATCATAGGACCTTTGAGCCATGGAAAACCACGATAGTTCCAAAAAAAGATCCCGAGTATTCCAAATTTCTATTTATTATTATCCTTCTGATTTTATCCCTAACAATAACTTTTCGATTTCTAATTATTAATCATTTTTCTTCTTCCGTGACTTTTTTAACCTTTTAAGCTTCTTTAAATTTATTATATAATAATATATTTATAAATAGAAATTTTAATAAAGTTGTCATAATATCAAATCCATAGTTTATAGAGTGCGCAACTACTAGATCAGAACAGAGGGGAGTCATCTTAACGAGTACACAGAAATGTAATAATTAAAAGTTGCGTCGATTCCAACTCATAACAAATAACATATATGTGATGTAACAATGAGTTGGAAACATAAATTCAAGGGCTTCCCAGGATCTCAATTTCATTTTATATAATTTTATTCATTGAATTAAACAAATAAATTATTAAATATTTTTAATTTATAAAGTTTTAAATTGAAAATTAGGTAAATAAATTTTAATGCAAACTTATCATTTTGAATGTGATAAAATATATTTAAATCATTTTTCATATAATTAATGTTGTTTTATTTTTATTTTAAATCTATTAAATATTAAAAGAGATTAAAAAAAATTGAGATTGTAATAGTTTTATGGAAATTTCATTTTGGTTATTTTAACTTCAACAATGACCATCCTAGGATCATCTTCAAGAGTGTGAAACTCAACCCAAGTATTAAAATATTTGTTTCTCACAAAGATCAACCAACATTAATAAAGAGATGCACTATCATTAGGGTTAATATTATTAAGATGTAATTCAATTTCCAGGGTTTGTCTCATTTTTCTTTTGGTGTAATTTCCTTCTTTCACAATCATTTTGGCATCTTCTAAACACATTTGGTCACTGGTGTTATGAATGTGCTTGTAAGGGTTGATCTTTTAATTCTATCATGCCTCAGATTTACACAATTCTCTTTTAATCTTACACGAATCGATTTGCCGGTCTCTCCAATGTAAATTTTGGTGCATGAACATGGAATAGAGTCACCCCTTTATACAATTTAGGATTTGGAAAATCTTTTGTTGAATCAACCATTTTTCCAATTCTATTTGGGGGAAAAAGTCAACACCTATGTTTACCTTCTTAAGGATTTTTTTCCATCTTGTTTGTTATCCCTTGGATGTAGGGTAGACAAATTTGGGTATCCCTTTCCTCTACTTGTTTTCTTGAGTGAGGGCCTCTTCTTAATTTTTTAATAGCTCTTTCTAGTTGCTTCATTTCATTCCCATTCCTCTTGAAAACTTTTGACAAATGATTTAACTCATGATCAATATGATCTTCATCAAATATTTTAGTGGCCCTAGTCACCAAAGTATTGATTACACCAAGATTTTGTGTTGGGAAGTGGTGTGAGTTTGCATGAAGATACCTGTAAGTATGGGTATTTTTTATGTATACTTGTCGCATCAGAGAGCCATCATCCTTTTTGGTCAACAAAATATCCAAGAAGGGTATTCTTAAAATACCTTACAATGAATTTATTTTGGTGTGTGTATGTTAATGCTTATGATCAATATCCCACCTCACATCTAGAGTTTGCAATTTTTTACATCACTTTCCAACATGGGTACACCAATGCATCCATGGTACCTATTGTAGATATGGATAATTTCCACTTCCAACATGACCTTATTTATCACCTTGATAAATTATGTGTAACTAGAAGTGAACCCAAAGACTTATTGATTTGAGAGCCTCATTTTTCAAGTTTGTTGGATTCTTTGGAGTGAAAAAGACAATGACTCCTTGTATCATCATATCTACTAGCCTCACACGAGACAAGATGTTGAACACTACCTCAAATTTTGTGTGTCATGTTCTGGATTGTCAAGCCAACTAACCACCATTTGGGTATGTGTACACCATTGCATGTTCTTTATAGACCCTATAAATCTGTCATCTTAGATTTTATTTAGGGGTTACCCATGACCAAGCATTAACATGACTATGTATTGGTTATTGTTGATCATTTTTCCAAATGACTACCTTGAATCTATGTAAAAAGACCACTAAAGCCCTTGACATGGTGTGAATGTACTTCGTTCATGTTTGGTTCCATTTTGGTTTACCATCTTCCATATTGTCTTCTCTTGATTCTAGATTTCTTAATGATTTATAGAATACTTCATGGTCAAAATTTATCACCAAACAAAAGTGTTCTACCACTTTCCACCCTCGCACATGGGATATGCGTATTATACAACATGCTTACAATGGAGCTTGACATAGCTCTATGAATAATATCCCTTTCCAAACTTGTTTTGATTTCTAAACATTAAACCTTGTAGATGTATCATTCCTACAACCTGTAGCATCCTCAACTCTTAAGAATGCCAAAGAATAAGATAGAGTTGCAACTTTCATTGGGTAGATTCAATAAATCCATGAATATGTCCAATCAATATTAAAGTAATGGTGACATATGTACAATCAAAGATGTGATGCATATTGAATGTCTCACTCTTTCCAAGTAGGTGATTTGGGGAGAATCCTCCATAATGGGGCCCTTGGCCGGTTTTTTCAAAGCTTACTTTCAAAATAATAATCTCATCGACATCGAGTCGGGGAAGCTTGTCCCCACTTGGAGGAATGGTCATTCTGGTGCAGACTTGATTGCAAAAATACTAGACAGGTTCTTCATAAGAAGAAATTCTATCAAATGTTGGCATTTATAGGTCTTGAGTGACATATTTTTTTGTCTCGGATCATGCACCAGTTTTACTTTAGTTGGAAATTTCTCCACTTTTTAAGGCTTATCCTTTTAAATTAAATTCTCAGTGGTTGTTGGACCAGGATTTCACATATATGGTACATAAGCTTTGGATTGACCCTAAATTCCTTTGCGAGGGTGGAAAACAAACAAGGTTGGTCTAGAAACTCAAAGAATTGAAGACAAGCACAAAGAAATGGGCAAAGACTTGCAACAACAAGGCTATTTCACATTTGATGAAGCTGGAGGAAGAAATAAAATCCACTCTACTTAACTTTCTGGGAGGATAAAGATTATCAGAGGAGGAAATACATTTAAAAATTATTGATCAATAAAGGAACCAATTATTAAATGAAAAGGAAGAACCATGGAGACAACGTAGTAGGGTAATCTGGATCCAAAGTGGTGATCAAAACACAAAATTTTTCCACAATTTTTCCAATTACAGCAAGAATCAAAAGTTTTTATGGGAGATTAGAGATGAATGAGGACTTCTACACAATGGACAGGAAAAATTAAAAGTAGAGGTTGTGAAATACTTTAATTTTTTTTTTCGAAGCACAAGTTATTCCTTCAACAAGTGACCAAGTTAAAGTGGTGGGTCCTTTCTCGAGACTCGTAAAAGTCGAAGCCCTGTTTATTCCGATAAACTTGGGGGAATTAAAAGAAGTTTTATCCAGGTTCAAAGTGGATAAGAGTCCAGGGCCGGATGACTGGACAATTGAGTTTTTTATTCGTTTCTTCGATCTGGTTGGGGGGGATCTCTTAGAAATGGTGGAAGAATCGAGATTAAAAGGTATTATTTCAGGAGGCCTAAAATCAACCTTTTTAGCCTTAATCCCTAAAGTGAACAAGCCTCCCTCATTTGGGAATTTCAGACCTATCTCTTTGTGTAACCTGTGTTACAAAGTCATTTCAAAGATAATAGAAAATCAGATAAAGCCGATTCTTTCCAGGTCACTTTCAGAGGAGCAATTGGGGTTTTTAAAAGGTAGATAGATCCAAGATGCCATTGGAACGGTTCATGAGTGCCTCCATAGCATTAAATAAAAGAAATTAAAATCCCTAGTACTGAAATTGGATCTTCAGAAGGCTTATGATTGCATAAATTGAGACTTACTAAGGATGATCCTAATTCAAGTTGGTTTGGGTATCAGGATGACCAATTGGATTATGAGCTGCATTGTCTCCTTGTCCTTTGTTGTTTTACTAAATGGAGAGGCCACATATTTCTTGAAAAGTGGAAGAGGGTTAGGGAAAGGGTGCCCTTTATCACCATTGCTATTTATTTTGGTAATGGAAGGACTAAGCCTTTTATTAAAGGAAAGCCAACATGAAGGGAAGCTGATCAGAGTCAAAGTATCCATAAATATAAACATTCTCCACATTTTGTTCGTAGACGATGTAATAATTTTGACAAAATATACTATAAGTGAATGGTGGGAGATAGATAAGGTCATTAAAATTTTCTGCTTGGCATCGGGTCTTCAGGTAAACAGACCAAAAACTACTATTCTTCAAGAAGGATTGTCAGATCTGTAATTAAATCCTTACAAATATCTGTTTCCTTTTACTTTCTTTGATCTTTCAAATGGTTTTAAATACCTTGATTATTACTTAAATATGGGGCAGTAATGAGTAGAAGACTGGAGCTGAATGTTGAAAAAAATGGAAAAAAAGATAGGGCTTTGGTGTTATAGGTGGTTGCCACTGGGAGGGAGTTACACTTTATTAAAGTTTGTCTTAGAAAGATAACCTGTATACTGGATGTCCCTGGCGGCCATTTCGTTTACTTTTTTAAATAATTTGAGAAAAATGATGTTTAATTTTCTTTGGAAAGGAAATAGTGAGTCAAACCACTATCATCTATGCAAGTGGGAACTTCTTACATAGCCAAAGAAATATGGTGGTTGGGGTCTTCGAAATATATTTGATTTTAATAGAGCCTTGGCCGCGAATTCACTCTGGCGAGTACTAATGCGTGACATAATTTGGCATAAAGTTATAAAAGATAAGTACCTTCCTCATACTACTATTAAAAATTGGTTTAGATCCCTAACTTTCCATCAAAAGGCCGTTTCAAGAACCTGGAGTGGTCTTTTGAAATCAGTTCACTTGATCATTCATTGGTTAAGTTGGACTCTGGGCTCGGGTCATCTCATTTCAATTGGTAGAGATAATATCTTAGGGATGAGAGATAAGTCTTTCCTCTCCTGTAATCTTCTGTCAGAATTAAGTCAACGGAATATAATTTCTCTCTCTTAGGCTAGGAGGTGTATCGATCGACAACCCTCTTCGTCTATATGGATTGGCAACAACGAGTTGGGATTTTCAGGAGACACAACAATAGAATGGGACCAGTTTAGGTGGGCTCTATTGATTCTGTCCCCTACATACAAGATTTAGAAGACGAACTGATGTGGATTGGTGGAGATAATTATGGATATCTCACAGTTAAAAATACTTATTTGGCCTTATTATCCACACAAGGTCTATCGAGAATTAGAGGATGGAGGAAAGTAGTCTAGACATGGGACATTAAAAATAAATAAAACTTTTTATCTGGCTGGCAACGGAAATAAAATTTTAAACTTGGGATATTCTCCAACTGAGAGGCTGGGAAGGACCTAGTCACTGCTATCTTTGTAAACAAGACATTGAAAATATAAATCACCTTTTCATTCACTGCTCATTCACCAAAATGATATGGGAGAGAGTGGTTACTGGACAGGGATATAAAAATTGTTGGAAAGGGAATACCCTGTCTGAATGTTTCAAGAACTGGGTAGAAGAAAAGACTGTCCCATATTTGATAAATGCCTACAATTGTTGGTTTATTTGGTTAGAGAGGAACAAAGAAATATTCAAGGAGACTCTGGCTTTCAAAAAAGAGTCTTGGCATATCTTAAATGTGGACCACCGCGAGACATATTGATTCCACAACACATGAATACAACCATTGCTTGGTTCGATCGAGATGCCCAACTTGATGGAATTCAGTGTGGAGCTGGAGGAGTCTTAAAAACTTCAGACTTTTCTGTATTTAGATGGGTTTATAATTGTGGAGGAGGCACAAACACAAGCACACAGCTATTGGGAGTATGGGCAACTCTCTTATTGGCATCTCATTTGTATTTTCATAGACTTCAAGTTCTGGGTGATTCAAAAGTTGTTATTGATTGACTATCCAATAGAGGAAGACTTCAGGAAAGTGCAATTGAGGGCTAGAAATCCAGAATCAATGATTTAATTAAACATTTTCATGCCATCAGTTTTGTGCACATCTACAAAGAATTTAATATGGAAGCAAATCTTCTTTCTAAGCAGGCATTAAGGGAACCAGAAGGCAGAATCACATATTACCTCTGGACCAATGGAACTGAAGGTCCCATGCGACATATCAGTCTTTACTAGTCATTATCCTTCTTTTGTTCTTTTCTTGTTTTTATCAAGTACTTCATAGTCAGTTTTATGCATATTTGCTTCATATTTTTTTATTTTGAAGAATCTTGTCTAGATCCTTGCGGTCTCTTTTGTTATGGAAGATGCTACTGTATAAAGGACTATGTTTATTTTCTTAGTGAAGACTTTTGGTCAGATACTCTTGTATCGATCCTAGATATGGATTAAATATATAAATAAATTATATTTACTAATATAATTGAGCAAATTTTTTATTGAAAAAAGTAGGTGATTAAATTTGACTACAATTGCAAAAAACAAAGTTTAAGATTCTGCATAAAAAAAAAGGTTTAAAGTTCTGCATCAAAATATCAATCAAATTTTATATAGTCCTTACTCCCTTCTCAAAATAGTTAGTCCCTTCTCAAAATAGTTAGTGATAATTCTTTCCAACTTGATCTACCCCTTACTTGGGAATGCATCAAATATTCAACATTCATCTTCTAAAACCTTATTGCTTGCCTTTGTTTAATAAAAAGCCAAATTTTCAATGCCTAATGACTTAGATATAAAACACTTAACACTAATTCGAATTCAAATTGATCAAATCATCAAAGAACAACTTAAATCTACTTTCCAATACAATCCAATTCAATCTCATAACAATATTACATTTATAATATAATATAAAAGTCTTCCCTATGTAATTTAAATTTAAACTTTCATGTTTAAAAGGGTATTTCATCTTCTCCACTTCTATTTCTTAAAACAACTTATATTATATTCATATCATCTTTTCCTTAAAGTTCCTATGAAGAACATTTGTATATTTGCTTTTCATTTTCTTGTTTTTCCAAATGCATAAATTAATATAAGAAATAGTATAGTTTATTTTTTATATAATTAATATATTACAAATTAATTATATTTATAAAATTATAATTTTCTTATTTTCTTATTATTGTAAATAAAATATTTTCCATGCCTAAATATTAGTTGTTCAAAGTTTTAAATAATCATCATTTTCAACAAACCACTTTTATGTGGTAAAAACAAAATGCTATTTTTTTTTAAATTTAAATTTAATTTTATTATTCATGGTCTAATGGTTAATAATATGTGTTTTCTTTTTAGAGGTCACTAATTGAAAACTAGAGGGGATAGGGTATGTATACATCCATAGACTTAAGCAGTCAAATCGCTACATAGAGGAGGTCCCTTGTCTTACAAACAAGGGGGTCTCATACACCAATTTGGTGTTTGTCATGACCTTAAAATATAAACTAACATACCCCCGAAGTGGGGGAAAGGGAACACCGAAGTGAATTAGGGTGGGTATGTTGTTCAAGGATTGGGGCATTTGTTTTTTTGATGAAAATGAATACTTCGATAGGTTTTCTAGCGGGGGTAAATGTGAAGGCACTTACCATGGAGGGATGTTACACAAGAGGTCTTGAGATGCATGTTCATAGTTAATTCAACCTCAATTAGTGTTTGTAATGGAGCATTCAAGAAAAATACAATTGTGATATATAAAGAGAATCTTCCAAGGACTATTGGGGTAGGAGGAAATAAAGGGTCATTATGTATCATGGCATTTTCATGGGTCATTGGTACAATTGAATTAGAGGTTGGAATTTACCGATTCAAATGAGCTCCATAGTCCAAGGTGCATGAGAGAATCATTGCTTCAACAATTTGTAGTAGTAATGCCTCATTGATTCCCAATGATAAGTTCTCAAAAATTGAGTTCCATCGAAAGCGTGTGAAATTTTCCCATAAAAGGATGAGGAAAAACCTTCTAGTTGAGATTCCATGTGATTTATTATTGTAATCAATTTATCCACACATTTTCATTTATAATATTCAAGACAAGAACAATTGAATGGTTTCTTTCCTCTCTATTTGGGTTATATAACTATGAATATAACACGATAAGAAATTTTATGGAGATTTAACACAATTCCCACCAATCTAACCACATTGATTTTCAATGCTTCAACATTTGACAACGAGGATGTGTTTTCATAACCCATATTGCAACATACACATAAGGAAAACTGTAATCTTGGAAGAGTTGAATGATATGTTGCAAAGTTGTTTCTTCCAAAAAATTAAGTTTCAATTATATTCACACAGATCTATATACACCCAAATATATTGGTGGGGGCTTAGTAGAAATCTTTTCCAATGGTGGGGAATTTGAATGTATGTCAAGAGGTATTTTGTGTACATGATTCGGCCTTGACAGACCATTATTTCAAGAATGAATGAAAAGGGTGACATTAATAAAGACAAAACAATTTAAAGAAAACCCAAAACCAAGGCTCGAGCTTGTAGAGATGGATTCAATGAATAATGTCAAACTCAAATTGATTTCCCTCCAGCTTGGTCTTCAAGTAAAATACCGTGTTTTTTTTCCATTGGAGGGTAAATAATATGAGGCAAGCAAGAAGGCAAGTAGTCTCACTCTTGTTCAGTTTCATTTCAACTACCAGGTAAACTATTGTTATTGCATGGGATTCGGAAATCAGGTACCCTATGTGTCGACAAAGAAATTATTCAAACATAATAACAACTAAGTGCACATTGTAAGGAGGATAATGAAACCTTGAACCTCAGTGGTGTGCTATTGGGAAAAACAAGGGAAGACCTTAGGTTTGTTTCTAAAATCACAATTCGTGTCTTTTCCCTTGGGCTTGGCTTATTGTCCCCCAAGTTCATACCACACATAAATATAAATCTAGAAATAACCAGATGGATACTTTGGCATCTCGATGCATTTATTTTTCAGAATGGGGATTCCTCTCTTTCTATTAATTGCATTTGAGATATTTCTACTACTACTACTTCGAAAAACAACTTTCTCGGGGACATCTTCTTCCTTCCAACTTACAAATTGCAATCCCCAATGATGAAGAACAAGCGACAGATAGATAAGTCACATTGAATCCATGTTAAACACTTGGAGAAACATGTGGCCATTTAGGGCCCTTGATTTGCAAACTTTTACCTACTTGATCCGTTTTTTTTCCCATTCAATGCTCCATGTCAGGTCAATGATATGATGTCCATGACCATGAACAAGCACATCGACATGCATATAAAGAGTGCATTGGTGAAATACTAGTCGTTGCAAAAATCCTTGGGAGTGATGAGCTCAATGAAATCCCTAAATTATGAAGCAAACAATAGTAATGGATAGAAGAAGCACCGAATAAATTTTATCTACACTCCTACCCAACAACTAATTTTTTTATGATGGGATTCTCTAGTGATGTTTTATATTTATTTTTTCCAGTCATTTAAGTCATTTAAATATTATGTGTTTTATATTTATTTTTTCTAGTCATTTAAGTAATTTAAAAATGATGTATTATACTTTAATTGGAGTAATAATTGTTTGATGATATTCTAGGAGGTGCCATTATGGTGATTTTGTCACACTGCAATAAAAATAATGTTAAACATATCATCTTACTTAGTAACACGATAACTCCATACAAGTTTCGATACTGCTCAGTGGATGAAAGGAATTAGGGGCATACCGCTACTGTCATGTCCTTTAAGTTTTGAGTTCTTGATTATGATGATGATGATGATGATGATGATGATTATATATATATATGTTTTCCCTACTAAATATACGTGGTATGCGTATACTAATAAGGTAGGCTATAACATGTTTATTCTTATACTAAATACTATATTAGGGTAGGTTATAGTATGTTTAAGGCTCATAACCACCTAGATTAGAAGATTCTTGGGATTTATTTCATCTATTTCAAAAGATAAAGAAGTAATTTTTCAAATGCTTAGAATTTTATAGTTTAGATCTGATCTCTGAACTTCTTTAGAGAACCAAAAATGATGGGCTAAAACATTTGACAAAAGAGAAGAATAGAAGATACCAATGGATGGTGTGTGGTCTTCATGTTGTTCGATTTTGTTTGTGAGAATAATCTTAATAATTAATCTACTAACTTATCATGTTAATATGGAGAACTAATGGAGTTGTGTTTCCCAACAATATAACAATCCTATACTTCACATCAACTATATGTAAATGCTTTCTTCTTTCTATTGACTCATCATCCTTCTTAATATGGAACACTCACGGAGTTGCATTTCCAGACAATGCAAAAATCCGATAGTTCACATCTATTATATGGAAATGTTTTTGTACATTTAATAGTAAACATGGCCAAAAGAAGAATTCCTTACATACTTGCATCAGTAAATTTTGTTTTTGCATTGAAATATTAAAACAATAGTGGCTCCCAAAATAGTTGAGCTAAATTACAAAGAAGAGAATGTCTTACGTACTTGCATCACTATATTTTATTTTTGCATTGAAATATTAAAGAAATAACCACTCCCCCAAAAGTTGTGCTAAATTACAAAGAAGTAAGTTGCCTCTCTTTGTGTGTAGTAAATAATGTTGTAATTAAATCTTCCACTCATTACATAAAAGGTAAAGTTGCATTAATGACACCCAAGTTGACGAAGATCAAGTTGGGGTTGAATCCATGGAGGTGGATGACGAGCAATTGCCCCTCAAAACAAATTCGCCATGGTTAACAATTCTTTGATACATGGCACCGATGGAAACAAACTCACCATGGTCAACACACTACTGAAAATGTTGCAACTTTATGGACAACGACATTTCTGGAATCACCTCATTGGAGGAGTTGTACATTTGTTGGGTCACTCCTTAGCAACCTTTTATGAACTTGAAAGTTGAAACCCCATCTACCAAACCAAGAGTACCCATAGGTCACAGAGTGCAATGATAGAAACAAGCTTTCATTCTCTGATACAAGGAAACAATGGACAATGACATTCCCCAGATTGCCTTAATGGCTTTGTTGTATATTTGTTGGGTCACTCCATAGCAATCTCACTCGAACTTGAAACTCCATTTGTGAAACCAAGAATCCCAATAGGCCACATAGTGAAACAACCTCAATTCCATTGATCTTTTCTTCACAACATCTTCCACACTAACTTTCCTGCACTCACCAATCAATTATTTTAGTATCAAATTTTGATTATGAAAATTCACCCAGCTGCAAGAAATATCGACAAGACCATCAAATTGAATCTCTAGCATATAGGAGAACAAATATTTGTGCAACTAATTGTTAATTAGGTAGAATGGATAATGACTTCACATGAATTATTATAATACCTAGTACTGGGCATGGTGCAAATCCGGTCCCATAAATATTAATTCCCTGTGGGATGAGGTGGAGTCAATAGCTTGTTGAGAATGGTAAGAAGACAGGTGGACGGTCTAGCAGATGGAGTTTGACATGCGACAGGTTGCAAGTGGCTATAGATAGACGACGAAGGTAAGGATTAAACATCGATCTTTAATATTTATCCTCAGTTTTTTCTTTTGAAAATCGTGACAAGATCTCCAAACTTTTGTAAGATGGACCTTGTTTAGCCTAGCTATATTTTTTCCACTCTAATTTCATTCTTGTGCTGCATTCTCCAACTACTTATATAAAAAAATTAATCCATACATGGACAACCATAAATAATCCATATTCTAATCTATCTATATATAAAAACTAGCATAGCCACATAATTGTGGTTGTGGCTGATGAACGCTTAAAGGCAGATTTTTTTGCAAACAAACCCTAACACTATAAGCATAACACTAGTCATCGTTTGAATTTTGAAGCCATTAAAAATGCCGTCTAGCTGAAGGTTAAATTTGACAATTTCCTCCCAACTACTATTATTACTATGAAAAATTAAAAACAAAATTCATTAATCTATTGAAGAGTTACTCTTGATGCCATTTCTTAAATACAAACCAATTAATTTACAAAACTTTTTATTTTATTAATGAACTTTATTATTAGTGTGAAAAAAAAAAAAACATAATTCATTAATAATGAAGAGTTTAAAAAAAACCAGAATTCTTTAATAATGAAGAGTTAAAAAAAACCAGAATTCATAATTCATTAAATTGATTGAAAAAACCAAATTAAATAACTCATTAATGAACTGAAGAGTTACATATGAAAGGATGCTGATGGCTGCCATAATTACTTACGGATTTGCGGCTGACTGCTGAACAGTTACGCTAGCCACAAAGAATATGAAAAGATGCGGCTGGCTGCCATAATTACTTACGCATTAGGCAAAGACAATTATGGCGGCTTCCAATGAATGGTATGGTAAGGATACCATTGAAACAGATGGTAATTATGCCATTGACATCCATAAGTAATTAGGCAAAGGTAATTATCGCGGTTGTCATAAGTAATTCGGCAAAGGTAATTATCCTGGTTGTTATTGTAGGTGTATGGTAGATATGGTAGTGGTACAAATGTAAATTTAATAATGTAAAATGTAAAAAGTGAATAGTGAAATAAATTTTAAGTTTGTTAATCTTATGTGTTTGTTAGGACAGGGAGCCTAAGTGTTGAAGGCCAGGAGCCTGCTGTTGTACTTGTATGTATGTAGAACATTTAATAAAATATAAACACCGCCAGGTGCAGACCGACCACGATGAATGAGTGAAGGGGGACTGAGCATCCACAGAGTGGGTAAGGAATTAGGGGATGGAAGGTGGGAAAGGGGCTAAATGTGGAGCTTGGGGGCTAAGCCTAGGGGGCTTAAGCCTGGGAATAATATTTTAATATTATTCCAAAAGAACATGTGCATTTTATGTTTCATTTCATCCTAAGTTTTGGAAAGGGTAAGCGTGCAAAGGGGATCCATGCTGATGGAACGCATGCAGTTCCAAGGGTGACAAGTGTTAACCCTGGTGCATGCAAATAAAACGGCCAGGAGGAGCTGAGAGAGGAGATCTCCTCCATTCTACCGGACGGTATGAAGGTAAACGATCGGACCTCTGCAAAAGAATACCCTGGTGCATCCCTGAAAGCCGAAAAGCCTAGGTTGACTTCTGAGATAGCCGGTACCACCCCTGTCTGAACAGTTCGAACCTGTGTTAACCCTGCATGGATTGTTTTTCACACATCCCCGACAACCAGAGCGTGACTCTATTCTATGCTGGCGGATTTGGAAATAGAAGTGATGATCCATTGTTGAACCTGTTGGGAAGCCCGTGTCTGTTTTCCCATGAGTTGTTGTGACCACACAGTGATGGACTGCGTGGGGTCTTGTTGGCCAGTGGTGCAACGCTCTCTCCAGGTGAGAGAGGTGATTGCGGTTGGAAGAAGAGATTGTTGGCCTATGAGTGTTTCTCTCTAGGTGAGAGAGTGCGCAAAGGAAGGAGAGGACTCCTGGAAGGAACCCTGTAGCTTCCACAAGGCTCGGAGACTTCCGGTCCGGCCTGTTCCTGTAACCCAAGGCAAGGGAGATTAGCAGCCGAAGGACTGTCCAAGTGACAGAGAAGGTGTATACTCCTGGGGTGGAACAGGCATGTGGGGAATGAGGGTTTGTGGGAAGTGAGCGTGGGAGGTTCCTTGGAGAGAATCCCTTCCTTGTGGTTGTGTGTTGTTTTCCCCGTAACCTCAGCCTAGCTTAGATTTCCTTGCCTTGGGGTGGAGCTTAGTCCCAGCTCGGGGGTGACCCACTGTTGAGCTGATGAGTAGTGTGGTCTAAGGCTGGGAGGTTCGTAGAAGGCCTGCACTTGGTTGGTGGAATCTACCACTATTTTACAGATAAGTACCAGATGATGCTTTAATTATGTTTTGTATCTTTGTGTATTATAATTATCATGCATTCTGCTGTGCATTTGGATTAATGTATTTGCCATGGATTATTTATGTTAAAAAGGATTCTTATGCTTACTCTGAGATTAAATGTATTTCTTTGCTTAAATGCATGCGATTAATTATGAATGAGAATGTGTTATTCCACGTAGTAACACCTACACGATAGCCAAGGTGCGCTACAGTTACTCTGGGTTATCTACCAGAGTGGTGTTATAGTAACCTTGGTAGTCGAGTGAAAGGGGTGTTACAGTTTGGTATCAGAGAGATTAAACAAAGTAGCAGAAAAGGTGTGCTACAGTTTGGTATCAGAGCCAAGGTTTCGACACTGAGCCTAGATGGGCCAGTGGAGCGGTCTTTGGACCGAGAATGCGAGGGGAAATTGGGTCTGGAAGGCCAATTTCGGACCCTGGTTTACTCCAAAATGTCAAGGAGTTACTTGGCGCATTTTTTAAAAATCTCAGGAGGTATAGCGGCGTTATGAAACCATGACCATTGTGGTATGAGTCCACAGGGAGAGAGGACTCCACACCGGTGGTGTGGAAGCTCTAGGATCTGTTCGGGAGGGAAGGCGAACCCTTGTGAGCCGTCAGATCTTGAGAAAATTACCCGACAACCGTGAACAGGAGGGTGAAAGTCCTGAAAGGAGTTGGATTATCGGGATATCGACATTCGGGATATCGGAGTTCTCGAGGTTGAGAAGGTCAGGACATTTCAAGTTCCGAAATAGCGAGAGGGAATCTGAGCCGTCCGTCTAAGGAAGGACGCATGTCGCGCGATCGTCCAATTCAGAGATCCAGACACCCAGACTCACATAGGTGAGCATTTTTGACCTTGCACCGGGCGAAGTCCCGAGATTTGATCTGAGCCATCCAATAGTTGAGACATGTGGCGGAGATCGAGCGACCCGTCGATATACGGGCTATCGGGGTTTTGAGTTGACAAAGGATTTTGTTATCGGGGAAAGTCCCGGTAGAAAATTCAAATAGGCACATCGGGGTTCGGCGTTTCGCGAATCCTGAAGACAAGGCACTCGGAGCATTTGAAATCACGAAATAGCGAGAAGCGGCAAGGACCGTCCATTCTTGGGGACACGTGGCCGAGATCGAGGTAGTCAAGAAAGTTACGAAAGGAGAGTCATCCATCGGGAAATTGGGGTTCAGGGAATCGCGAATCCTGAGGACATATGTGTTTCGGCATTGGAAAGTCTGAAACCCCGATAGGAGGTATGACGGTGGTCATATAAGGGGAGGTCGTGTGAACCACGAGTCTAGCCCGAAGGGCTAACAGGAGTTAGAGCGCATCGGCGTTTGGAAGCCCAAAACCCCGAAAGGATCTGCGCCATAGATCTGAGAAAGAGCTGACCGTTGGATTCCATGCTTGGATTGGACTTGGATGCATGAATGCGTACCATGTGCCAGTGAGTCGAGAAGACAGGCGAGAGTGGTGGGACCCGCTGACGTCATTAAAAGCGACGTGGACCCTCCTAAGCGTACCACATGCCACGGTGGTGCAGGACGACAGCTGTGCTGTGGATCTGGAGAATAAAGTAATTTGTGATTTCAGGGACTCGCGAGATAAGGGCATGGGAGCTCGACATTGAAACTCGCAAAGTCACGAAGTAGCGAGAACGAGAGGAGAAAATTCAACATCGCTTCTCGGGGTTTCGTGAAAGGGAGGTAACAGGGTTGGATGCCACAACTCACGAAGGTGCAAGTAGCGAAGAGTGATAGCACTTATCCCTAGACTACGGTCATGCGTAGCAGACGCTAGCGAGGAGGGAGCCATACCTGTGTCACATCTTGGGTATCGGCGTTTAGAGGAAATGAGTCGAGGGTCTTCGACTCACGAACTCGCGAGATCGCGAGTTGCAAAAAGGGTGACTTTGGTTACGAATATTTAACTACTGGATCTTCGTGGACCAAGATTCCGAAGTCCGAAGTCCCAGAATTGCAGAGCCGAGCAGAGCTCGGAAAAGTCATGAAATTGAAACATTTTATTAACATCGATTGTTATGAAAGATGAGGAATTGTCAAGAAACAAAGGCATGAGAAATTCTAATCGTCTGCGAATTTGTATTGCAGAAGGTTGACAAGTGTCAGAACTGATTTGAATTGCCACAAAGTGCAAAGAAATGGAAGAGACACATAATTCTTCCAGTTCAGAAAACGAAGCTCAGAAGAGATAGCGTGGAACTTTTGGTATGAAGAGTGCGCATATCTAGTGCAAGGATTTCTTATAGAGGGAACTTGTTTTAAGTTCGAAAGACTCCAGGAGACGAGTGTAGAGGGTGCCAGGAGGACACCAGAAAGTCTTTGGAAAACACTGAAGGGTCAAGTCCCTTTGAGACTGATTAAGTTAATAGCTCTGAGAGAAACAAAGCAAGTTCACACACCGAGCGCAAGTGCGTGGCAAGGTGAAGTTAAAATTTCACTAACCGAAGCTCGAAAGGGAAAACACCATCGAAGCCTTCGAATTATTCGAAATCCTTCAAGTTAGGGAGGAAGTCAATTATAGAAGAATTGATGCCAAGATATTTGGAAAGAAGTCATTTAGAATTTGAACGAACGGTCATAATTCTCCATGGAGAACTCGCGAAATCGTGGGGGACCATAAGATAGCCAGAAGTTGGAAGGTGGTTAGTGAATGGAGAAACTCGCCACTCTAGGATCCAGAATAAAGTGGGTCATTGATCGTGGTTGGTTTGAACCGTTGGATCATTTCGTAAATTCAGGGATCGTGAACTTGGAGCGCAGGCCAAATTCTTGGTCACTCCAAGTCCTGAATCACGAAAAGAGATTAATGAGGATAGAATCGGACGGTGGAGTGCTTCCAGGAAGAAGTGCCAAAAACCCGTGAGCCGTCGGATCTAGCCAAATGCGAGGAAGATAACGCTAACAGTTATTCAGTACTCGAAGTCTCACGAGAGGTATTGAACCGTCGATCTCAGGGAAGATTGAACTGTTGATTCCTTTCATCGAGAATTCGGAGAATTGAAAGTTGGGAGAACAGAGGAAGTTGCTCTCAAAAATACTGAAACGCAAACTTACGATTCACGAGGAAAGGTCTAGACCATTGAATCACGGTGAGTGTCAATCGTTGATCTGACACACTTGAATTTCATGAAGATGAAAGTTGAAAGAGGGAAGAGAACTGCTTTCTAATTTCGTGAACCGTGAAGCCCCAATTCAAGAGAAAAAGGATCCACACCATTGGATTACGAGGAGCTTTGAGTTGTTGGATCGGACTCACGTAGATTTCGAAAAACTAGAGACCGGAAGAAAAGCAGGGGACACTGTTTTTCGAAACCCCGAAACGCGAATTTTCGATTCGCGAGGAATTGACTGGGACTGTCGAACCCGGAAAGCTGTGGACCTTTGATCTGAGGCAACAGGGGTTCAGGAGTTCGGACCTCGGGAGAAAGGAGGAGAGCTAATCCTTGAATTTCGCTAGAGGTCACACTGGTGGAAGTTAAAGGAAGAGCTAGGACGTGCTAGACTCTTGTTTCAGATTTCGGGGATAGAGAGAGTCGAGGGTGACTCATATCGAAACACCCGATACGCGAAATCCTGAAACGCCTTTTTGGATAGGCGCGTGGTCATAGCCAGTGGCCATGTAGGAGAAACTAGTAGGAATCCTGGAAGAATTGAATGCTTCTGGGATCCACAAGAAAAAGGGTTATAGGGAGAAAGAAGTTGCTGCAATTTGTGGCAGCAAGTATGTTATGGCTTGATTGGCCAGCCCAAGGAAAGAATGCTTGCATGTCGCAGGTGTTGTTGGTAATTTTGCTACCTCATGAAGGAAGCAACAGAGAGATGAAGAGTTGGTTATAAGTCTGATAAAAGAAGCATGAAAGCTTCTACTGCTATCAAATATTCAGGTAGTATAATTTTAACTGCAGTCATGCAGGTATGAGTTTTATCACTCTTTTTGCATAATTGTTGAAAGGAAATTATGGTAAGAATTTCCTCAGCCATAGCTATGTTATTAAATCACATGATTATATTATTTGAATGCATACCACCGGATGTGGTAAAGGATGTAGGCATGTATTAATTCAAATCTTTTTAGCTTCTGAATGCACACATTGACATAGTAGAATGTTATGTTAATTTGGTTATGGGGTAATAACCAAAGAATTAAAAGATAAGAACTTGTTACAAGAATGAATGCAATAAATCTAGTCATGTATGAGACCAGGACATGGTTGGATATGGCAAGGTACATATATGGAAAGATTCTAAGCCACACCAGGTACCATAAGCTTCCTACTTTTGAATAAACTTGCGCTGCAACCTTTTTGCTAACACTAACGAATACCGCGGAATTATATTCTTGGTGTAGTGTTCGGGTCGGAAAGGAAGGCATCCAATTAATTGGAAAGATAATAGGAAGTGTATGGAGAATGTGGCAACACATTGGCCAAAATTCCAACCCATGGATGGTGAGATACATGACTGAGATAGAGAGCATTATGTAATTCAATGCAAGGTGCACTGAATAAGAATGCGTTGAGAATCACACTCATGCATAATAAGTGATATAATTGCATACTAAGTGCAATGGTTGAATATGTTTGGTAAGTACATGCATATATATTATTGCATGGAAATAATTATTTTGATGGCTGAAATGTTGCTAACCCCTGAAATTGAGAACATTTTAGGAACTGTTAAACACTGCAACAGGAAAGTTACAAGCCAGGTAGTCACAAGAATGGAGACTACATAAAATTTTATGTTCAGAAAATTGAAATAATGAACTTACTGTTGTTAACTGTGGACATGCATAGAATGACGAGTCATTCTATTGGTCAAGTTGTTTGGTAATTGTGATTGAATTGCCAGGTGCAGAAATTCTAAGATTATTGCATAAGATGTTGTACACATTGAATTATGATGTATAGAAAATACCGACAATTTGTTGGCAGCATGCAAGATGAAGTCCTGTAGGAAAATTGTAGGTAGTTTTGTGCCTGTGGAAAAATCACAAGGATGACTGCATTCATAATGTGGCAATAGCTAAGATGAATCATGAAATAGGATGTCATGTTTTGGGAATAAAAGTTGAATTTCCTTTCAAATTAATTGGAATTCCTAAATGAATTCTTGTATGTTCTCTCATGATAACTGCATGTGGTTGATGCAGATGAGATGATGTTGATAAAAGTTAAAATGTTGGCTACAAAGAGTATCTCGGGAAGATGTTGCTTGGAAACCTTTGAGGGCAGTGGAAGTCCTGGACCCACGGTGCTCTAAGACTTCCGGTCCGGCCTGTTGCCAAGCCCAAGGAAGGGAGGTGTAGCACCGATGGACTGTGCTTGTGAAGGTGTATACTCCCGGGTGGACAGGCATGTGGGGAATGAGAGACTGTTGGTTGGAGTACTGCGGAGGTTTGAATGGTTGGAGTGTTGCTGAGGTCTGGTACCTTGGCCTAGGCCATGTGGATAAGGATTGTGGACCATGGATATCTTGGGAAGCCATTGCCCGATGGAGTCATAGCTCTGCTCCGGGGTGGAAGGTCTCTCAATCAAAAGATAAGTACAATTCTCTATTTATTCTATGTTGTGTATGTTGTATACTGTTTTAATGTTATTGAATTTGTTTGTATATACATACATATACATTGCATATATGGTTGCATTATTGCATCTATGACTGTACATAATGTGTTTCATGTTTCACTGCTTAAGAAATATGTACCTGATGCTAATCATGTTATCGATTGTAATGTGATTCAGGTGGAACCAGAAGGTGTCTTGCAAGTGCATCCTGTGTGCATATTGGACAGAAAAAGCAAACATCTCCGGAATCAAACTATAGAGCTTGTAAAGGTCCAGTAGACCTGGTACGGTTCTGAGGACGCGACGTGGGATATGCAGATGTTATGCGGGCATAGTACCCGCATCTTTTTGAAGATTTTGAAAGGCTTGCAGAGACAGTGTAAGTTGCACTGAGGACAGTGCAAAAATAAGGGGAGGGGGATTGTAGTGTCCCCAAGGCTGAGCCCCATTGTAAACCAAGTTCTGAAAGGAATTGTCATTATGTTTTATAGGCTGGTCAACCAAGTTCTTATAAGCTGGAGACTTATGTGTTTGTTAGGCCAGGGAGCCTAAGTGTTGAAGGCCAGGAGCCTGTTGTTGTACTTGTATGTATGGAGAACATTTAATAAAATATAAACACCGCCAGGTGCAGACCGACCATGATAAATGAGTGAAGGGGGAATGAGCATCCACAGAGTGAGCAAGGAATTAGGGGCTGGAAGGTGGGAAAGGAGCTAAGTGTGGAGCCTGGGGGCTAAGCCTAGGGGGCTTAAGCCTGGGAATAATATTTTAATATTATTCCAAAAGAACATGTGCATTTTATGTTTCATTTCATCCTAAGTTTTGTTAAGGGTAAGCGTGCAAAGGGGATGCATGCTGATGGAACACATGCAGTTCCAAGGGTGACAAGTGTCAGCCCTGGTGCATGCAAATAAAATGGCCAAGAGGAGCCGTGAGAGGATCTCTCCTCCATTCTACCGGACGGTCTGAAGGTAAACGATCGGACCTCTGCAAAAGAATACCCTGGTGCATACCTGAAAGCCGAAAAGCCTGGGTTGACTTCTGAGATAGCCGGTACCACCCCTGTCTGAATAGTTCGAACATGTGTTTACCCTGCGTGGATTGTTTGTCATGCATCCCCGACAACCAGAGCGTGAGTCTGTTCTATGCTGGTGGATTGGGAAATAGAAGTGACCATCCATTGTTGAACCCGTTGGGAAGCCCGTGTCTGTTTTCCCGTGAGTTGTTGTGACCATGTAGTGCTGGACTACGTGGGGTCTTTGGGCCAGTGGTGCAACACTCTCTCCAGGTGAGAGAGGTGATTGAGGTTGGAAGAACAGGATGTTGGCCTATGAGTGATTCTCTCCAGGTGAGAGAGTGCACGAAGGAAGGAGAGGACTCCTGGAAGGAACCCTGTAGCTGCCACAGAGCTCAGAGACTTCTGGTCTGGCCTGTTCCTGTAACCCAAGGCAATGGATATTAGCAGTCGAAGGACTGTCCAGGTGAAAAAGAAGGTGTATACTCCTGGGGTGGAATAGGCATGTGGGGAATGAGGGTCTGTGGGCAGTGAGTGTGGGAGGTTCCTTGGAGAGAATCCCTTCCTTGTGGTTGTGTGTTGTTTTCCCTGTAACCTCAACCTAGCCTAGATTTCCTTGCCTTGGGGTGGAGCTTAGTCCCATCTCGGGGGTGACCCACTACTGAGCTGATGAGTAGTGTGGTCTAAGGCTGGGAGATTCGTGGAAGGCCTGCACTTGGTTGGTGGAATCTACCATTGTTTTATAGATATGTACCAGATGATGCTTTAATTATGTTTTGTATCTCTATGTATTATAATTATCATGCATTTTCCCGTGCATTTTGAAAACCAGACAATTATTATGTTTGGTATAAGAAATTTTTATAACACTACAAAATAAACATATCACACCTACATTTCCTGGAGAGTTCCTCCAACTCTAAAATTAACATGGCAACGTGGCAGCGCCTTGTTAAGGAGGTTAGAAAGAAAATTGTGGAAAATGGGGTCGAATTGTTAATGAAACGAAGTGTTTGGTGCAAAATGTATATCAGTGAAATGTTGTGCAAATTGTATATCACGAAAGATAGGGAAAAAGTAAATTTGTTGACAGTGCAAGATTAAATTTGGAAATTTAAATGCATTTTCCATATGGACTGGTGAAAGATAAAAATATATGATGACATAAAATTAATAGGAGATAAGTAATATAAAAATTTAAATGCATTTGTGAACATGGGGTATATGTAAATGACGCTTGCATTGTTGAACGCTATTTATTTTGAAATATATATAAAAAGAGAAGTGTGTAACATATAAAAGAGTAGATGCATTTGCCATACAGACTGCTGGAGGATAAGAATACACGTCTAACATATTAAAAAACAAGTGCATTTGTTATACAGAATGCGGAAAGATAAGAATAGAGTCTGTAACATATACAAATTTAAATGCATTTTTTTTTTCAGGTATGTGAAAAAATTAAAGTTTGTTACATACTACTGCAAATTTTGAAATATACCAAAAAATTAAAGTCTGTTACATATAAACTGGAATTTCAATGTGTTTGTCATGTAGACTGGGATTGGGGCTCCCGCGGACCATTAGAGAAATATGTACAAGAAATAGGATTGTGGAAAGAAAATAAAGTGCAATAGTTGCAAAAGAAAATAAATGGAAAGGTATAGGTGTTTGCCTATACATCTGTATTTAAGAAAGTGAAATAACCAGGTTGAGAAACAAATAAAGATGCGATGACTAAACTTATAGTGAGGGTACATATGAGCGCTTTGGCTATTTTCTCGCGGCTGTCGTTTCATTGATGTCGACGATGATTGCGGTTTCAAGGATGTTCTCCACGGCGGTTGGAATGCTGAGAACTGTCTGTTGTCTTTCGTTGGCGGCCTATTTCAATTACCTTTCGACCCATTCTTCAATGTAGATTCTCATTGGGGCGATGTTGATCTCATTCTGAATTTTGATGTAGAAAACTTTGTTTTCTAATTCCTGGAAGTCGATAGAAAGATTAGAGAGAGCCTGATGAATTTCCTCATTCTGTACTGCATATTTGACTAGCTAGTCATGGACGTGCGCTTGATCAAAATGAAGGATGCTGTAAAACTTTTCGATAGACAAGGTATTCAACATAGAAACATGTTTATCGAACTCTTGTCTGGTTAAGGGCAAGGAGTTTTCCCTGCTAAGTCTATATTTGACAGCTTTGTTAATAATTTATCTTTCTTCGCTATGGCTTGTTCACATGACTGAACAATGAGATGCATGTTCTTTACTTTTTGTTTCCAACATGCATACAATTGGCCGATCTGGTTTTTGGATGGAAGATCTTCTTCTCTTATTTTTGTTTATGTCATATTGTTGACAATCTTGCCAAAAGGGATGACCATTTTTAAAAAGAAATTTTCTTCATCTTTTAATTCGGCTTGCAAAAGATCGAGCAAGCTATGTGCCCTGGTTCCAAAGGAAGCGATGGTTTGTGATATTTTCCACGCCTAGGTAACCAGTTCCATTCGTTTTTTGATATTGTTCTCCACATATCCTTTACAGGATGCGAGTAGGGTGGAGGATGCTTTTACATTGGGTGTAGGGGTGCCAGGCATGGCTATTGCCAAAGGATCGACAAGCAATGGCATAGGAATGAAAGTGTCTTCCAATTCCTTGACTCGGTCCTTCAGTTTGACATTCTGTGTCTCGATGCGTCCAATGGAATCATGAAGTGCTTCTCCAATCCCGGTGTGAAGTTGACAGATTTGGGACGACCACATGTTGGCAACGTCAACCTCTAAACGAGATTTGCCTTTGATATTCTTAACATTTTTTTTCTCAAATATCAATCTTTTGTTCCGGCTATCAAAAACAATGGTCTGGAACACAAAGGATTCATCTTTGTCAAAATTTTGGGTAACGGATATGTCCATTGGATGGCTATGGTGGATGTCGTATTGGGGCTGATGAAGGAAGGGGAACATGGCATCTAGATTAGTGTCAACTTCCATTTTTTGACTCTGAATTTTCGACTCTTCTGCCTGACCCACATTTTTTTTTCCTCCTCTTCTCTACTGGAAGCTTGTGAGAACTATCAATTTTAGAGTGAGGAGGGTCGTTATCTCCTCCTCTGTTTGAATAAATCTAGGTTTCTTTGTTGTTGTGATGGGTCATTGGACGATGCTCCGAGATGTCGTAATTTTTGGAGTGGTATTTGTGGATTGAAAACTCTTGTCACTGGGGACTTTCCCCTGTTGCGTGTACAATTTAGTGTAGCTTTGCACTGTCTCTACGTTGTTGGTATCAGAGGTAGGACCATCACTGTCTCTGTTTTTGGGCGGGTGTTTATTTACAAAACAATCTTTGAGGCCAAGTGATTGTAAATGTTCTCTAAAAATATCATAGGGGTCGAATCCTCTTATGTATTCAACATATCTGAGGTTGGAGATGTTAAAATGTGCTGCAAAATCATCAATTTTGTTGACGTTTTTCAAGACAAACTCCCCTATTTTCCAAGGCAGAGGAATGAACTATTTTTTTATCTTCCTTTGGAAGAGATAGAACCAGTAGTTGTATTGACATAACATTTCTTTTTCCTTTTGTAGCTTGACAATTGGGAAGAGATTTCATCGAAAATTAACCTGCCCCAATAAAAAAGGGCTTGTTCATTGACTGTGAAATACAAAACATAAAGAGCCATGTAGGAAACAGTACCTGTGGACTCCTGTCCCGTTATTCTTGTAAACAACCAGGCAATTTCCCGAAATTAATTTCTAGATGAACCAACATGCATACTTGTAATATCTTTAGGAACTAGATTCGGCCTTTCCAAAAAATGGGGCAAGAGGTCCAATCCGTTATTATTCTTTTCTAGGAACTATTTGCAATCTTCTCCTTTGAATGTCAATGTTGGATCAGACAATTTTAGCATCTGGCGGAAGAGCTGAGGTGACAAAGAAATAGAAGAGCCGTTGTGCAGTGGAATAATTCTTTGGTCTGTAATAAATTTATCAGCGCACCAAGAGACCATGTCCTTATAGTAAAAAACCTCAGGGACATAGCCTGCATGAGAAATCTCAGAGGTCCAAATTACTTGGTTCTCTGCAGTAGGGGTTGAGTAATAAGAAAATGCCCTGGACCAGTGGAAGTTCTGGTCCTCACACCCGAAGGTGTTCACTGTATCTCCATAGAACTATTACCGAGCTGATGCCATAGGTTTATGAGAAGGTTTCTTTGCTGCAGATGATGGTTTAAATGAATTATTAGAGTGAATAATGTAACTTTTTTCTAAATCTTGGTTAAATGCTTCTGAATGGGAAAGATCCTTGAGCCTTTCACTGATTAATGACAACCTGTATTGGTGGTGCATGATGAGATGTTAGCAGTAAAATTTATTTATTTCATATTTAGAAATGTGAACGTGGCGGGTACGACAAAGAGAAATTAAGGAATGGAGGTTTCGTGAACATGCGAAGGGCACACCGTGTGAACGTGATTTCATGATTTTGAAATGAACACTCGCAAGGGATAATATAATCCGCCCACAAATTTTGGTTTAATGCACATGAATATGAGATGTCCTTGAGCCTTTCGCCCATCAAAGACAATATATACGGTTTGTACATGATGACTTGTTAGAATTAAATCCCAGTAATTCCATATTTAGAAACATGATATGTATATATATATATATATAGCTTTTTATTTTCTTTTATTATAGACAAGTGCGAAGGTGACGGAGAGGGTGAAGAGAAAGGAAAGAATGGCAAGATATGAAAAGAAATCGGACGGGATTGCAAAAAGGGTTATGGGGATAGTCAGGACAACCGAGTGTTGCACGATGAAATTTCATGTTTCAGAATTTTTGAGTGCAAAATGTGTAAAACAGAAGAGATCATGATGGGGCAGTTGAGTGACTGGTTTGTATATTTGTGGAATTCTGCCAAAGTGGCTAAGTATGGAACAGGGAAATTGCTAATTGCAAAGGGGCGCGGATACAGGAAACAACGACTACAAACTGAATATTTCTTCAACCTGCCAAATCAACTATTCGCCAAAGAAATTTGAACAAATGGCGAAGTATGGAAAGCAGACAGACGGGCTTCAAAATGGGGTGACAATAGTTCCACTAAATATGCGAGGACCTGCCGGTTAAATTGTATTTCTCGAAAGTTTTCAGTGAAAAAATGTGCAGCATAGAAAATGGCATGATAGGTGGACCATAATACAGAAAAGCATATGATCTAAGAACGGTTGCAATTTTGAATATCTATCAATTTGTATATACCAGAGCTCTGAATGTTGTTTGGAGGTCACGAAAAAGTAGAATTGTAATGTTGACCCGACCAACGTGCAAGTCCGCCTGTCAATTTGTATATGGCGGAACTCTGGGTGCTAGTTGTGGGACAGGGAACAGTAGACGGTCAATTTAAAGAAAGGGGAAGCGGTCATTGGAAATGCAAACGCGTGAATCTGTGAAGCTGCGGACCAACGCATTGTTGGGAAAAAAACGATTAAGTAACTAGGAACAAAAACTAGAGGGAATAAAAGAGTGGGAAAATAGAGAGGCGGAAGGCAGTTTTCATAAGAACGAATTGGTTTCAAAGAAGTGCCATCATTGCAAAACCATGATCTGCTAATTGTCAGCAAATGCATTGTTGAAGATTACATTTTATTGTAATGTATGCCTGCAATTATGTTCTTGATACATTATTCCATGACTGTAACATATCAACTTAACCACTAAATTTCCTTTTCTACTAATTGCCAGCAAATGCTTTGTGGAAGATTAGATTTTATTGGAACGTGGGCGTGTAACTGTGTTCTTTAAACATTCTACCATCAATGCAACATATTAACTCAAGTATTAAAATTATTGCATTATGGGTTGTTAGCATTAAAACTTAATAATTGCATGTCTAGAAACAAGAACAACGATTTTATTGCAACATTGTACATTGGTATTAGTAAACACAAGATCGAAGAAGTATGAGAGCACCGAACCATGCCAATTAGAACATGCGTTAAAACCAGAAAAGAGGAAGCAACGAAGAGTGCAAGGCATTTTTTTTTAATAGCAAATCCATTTAAAATAAAAAAATAAGAAAAACACTGAGTACTGTACATCTATGCTTAGAAATTGGACCCAGTTCTTCGGGCCAAAACATTGAAGGTATCTGCGACAAACACAGGCACGGGTTCTGCAGTATGCAAGATCCTTGGAGTTTTCTCATCGATGAATCATCCTCTGTTGAAATTGATGTTTTTCAAAAGCTTTTCCTCAGAAAGAAGACGAAAATGGTTGCAAGGAAAGTGGAATAACCCTTAGCTGAAACTGCCTCTGCATAGTCCAAAAAAATTCAGTATCACATCTTTCACATGCAATTGCAGAGGCCCAAATTAGTCCATTCTAGGCAGAAGGAGATGACAAGTAGGAAATTGCGTGGCAGGAGCTAGATTTTTGGACCTGATGCCCGAAAATGTTAAACAATATTTTTTTGGCTTGAAATATATCTCTGGGAGCATCAACATATCATTGCTTTACACTGAAACTCTTTCGCTCAGAATGGACTAATTTGGAACTCTGGAATTCCTACTTTCGTGGTGCAAAGTGGCTGTTGCATTCACCGTTAGTTTCTTTTTTGAAACTCCTTTTGGTGTTGTCATGACTGCGATCACCACGCCGGGAAGGTCCGTTCGTTATGGTTGATTTCAATTTGGGCACGGGAGTGGGAAGATTATCTGCATTGCCATCATCCATTGTCGTATCATCATCCTTCAGATCATCTTCTTCCGGCTCGAAATTAATGGAATTAACTTCTGCGATAGCAATGATTGCAACTGGGAAGGTTCTCTAACTAGCCAGGGTTGCGATGGAATTTTTTGGCTTGAAATATATCTCTCGGTGTACCAAGGGACCATCTCTTTTTTTCCTACTGGGTGGAGGGAGATGAATAGTAACAATATGCCCTGGAATAGTGGAACCTCTGGCCATTATGCCCCAATGTGTTCACTGTGTGTGGAGAGAAATGTTGCCAAAATTTATTTAGAATTTCCGCTTGGTTGAGATGATGTTTGAAATGAAAATCGGGGAGGGATAATATAAGCCTCCACAAATTATGGTTTAATGCGTATCAATGGAATATCTCCTCAAGACTTTCGCTGATCAATGAAAATTTCCAAGGTTCGTGCAGAATGAGCTTTGACCATCACAACTCACTAATTGCACAATTAGAAAAAAGTGTGAACGTGGCGGTGACGACGAAAAGAGATTAAGAATCATAAATTTCTTAAAAGCACCAACCCGTTGGTGCACAAAAAAAAAATATCGCGTCACCTTTGAAATGAATACTTGGAAAGTATAACATGCTTCTGGGAAAATCTTAGTTTGATTCATACTAATGACAAATCTTCTCCGGGCTTCCTAACATTAATGACAGTTTTAACGGTTGCTGCAGGATGGATACTAGCATTAAAGCTTAATTATTGCATATCTGGAAACAAGTACGAAGGAAGCAGTAATGGAGAAACTGATTCTAAGAAATACCAAAGTATGAAAAGCGGTCAGGCGAAGATATACCCAGGGCATGTGAACGACCGATGGTTCTCAGCCTGGCGGGATGAAAATTGAGCCTCTATTGTTCTGTGTCCTACAAATAGCACCTACACTTCCGTGATATACAAATTGACAGGCAGAATTTCAGGTTGGTTGGTTCAACATTGCATTTTTTTTGTCCTTAGCAATTTCTTATTAATTCCATAATTAGCCACTTTTTGGGATCAGGGGTTTTCGGGCTGGCGAGAAAAGAATTGGGCATCTATTATTCCACGCTCTACAATTAAAAGTGACAATTCCGTGATATACAAATTCAAAACCCGACCTGCGCTAAATTATTACTGTTAAATATTTATATTGTAGAATTTAATTATAGGAGAACATTTACATAATCTGTTCGACCGAGTGATATAAAAGTATTTCGACAAATGAGCCATATAAAAAAGAGGCATTCCATACTTAGGCAGTTTTTTGATCGCAGGTTTACGACCTCGCGGGCTGAAAACCGAGTCTCTATTGTTCCATGTCCTACAAATAGCACCCAAATTTCCGCAGTATACAAATTGACAGGAGGACCTACGGGCTGCTTGGCTGAACATTGCATTTGATCGTGGGTTCACGGGCTGGAGGGATGAAAATTAAGTATCTATTGTTCCGTGTCCTACAAATAGCACCTATAGTTCCACGATATGCAAATTCACACGCGGACTTGTGGACAGTTTCTATATAAAGTATGGAATGAGATTTTATACATCATATGCAGATCCCTCATTCCATACTTTGGCAATTTTTGGATCGTGGGCTCGCGGTCTGGCGGGCCGAAAAGAGAGTCTCTATTGTTCTGTCTCCTACAAATAGCACCCAGAATTCCACGATATACAAATTGATAGTGTTCTAGAACATATGTTGATCCCTTATTCCATACTTGGGCACTTTTTGGATCGCGGGTTTGCAATCTGGCGGGCTGAAAATTAAGTATCTATTGTTATGTGTCCTACAAATAGCACCTAGACTTCTGTGTCCTACAAATAGCACCTAGACATCTGTGATATACAAATTCACACGTGGACTTGTGGAAATAGTCTATATAAAGTATGGAATGAGATTTTATACAACATATGTAGATCCCTCATTCCATACTTAGGCATTTTTTGGATCACGGGCTTGCGGTCTGGCGGGCCAAAAATAGGGTCTTTATTGTTCCGTCTCCTACAAATAGCACCCAAAATTCCGCAATATACAAATTGATAGTGTTTTAGAACATATAAGGATCCCTCATTCCATACAT
The DNA here is from genome assembly GCA_010110895.2 of Picea sitchensis. Lineage (NCBI taxonomy): Eukaryota > Viridiplantae > Streptophyta > Pinopsida > Pinales > Pinaceae > Picea > Picea sitchensis. The sequence continues at coordinate 112,012 of SNQJ01S0001193.1, forward strand.
GAGCACTTTTTGGATCGCGGGTTCGGGACCCGGTGGGTTGAAAATTAAGTATCTATTGTTCTGTGTCCTACAAATAACACCTAGACTTCTAAGATATACAAATTGACATGCATACTTTTGGACATAGTCTCTATATAAAGTATGGAATGAGATTTTATACAGCAAATGCGAATCCATCATTCCATACTTAGGCAGTTTTTGGATCGCGGGTTCGCGCGCCGAAAATATAGTCTCTATTGTTCTGTCTCCTACAAATAGCACCATGAATTCCATGATATACAAATTGATTGGTGGACTCGGGCTGGCTGGTTGAACATTGCACTTTTATTGTCCCGTAGCGATCCCATATGAATTTCAAATTTAGCATTTTTTTTTTATCGGGGGATCTAGGGCTGGCGAGCTAGAAATTGGGCGTCTATTGTTCTGCTCTTTACAAACACATTTTTCTAGAACATATGCGGATCCCTCATTCCATACTTCGACACTTTTTGGATCGCGGGTTCGCGACCTGGCAGGCTGAAAATTAAGTGTCTATTGTTCCATGTCCTAGAAATAGCACCTAGACTTCCACGATATACAAATTGACACGCAGACTTGTGGACATAGTCTCTAAATAAAGTATGGAATGAGATTTTATACAACATATGCAGAGATCCCATATGAATTTCATATTTAGCGGTTTTTTTTTTATCGCGAGCTCTGGGGCTGGAGGACTGAAAATTGTGTGCCTATTGTTCCGCGCTATACAAAAACATTGTTCTAGAACATATGCGGATCCCTCATTCCATACTTGGGAACTTTTTGGATCACGAGTTCGCGACCTGGCAGGATGAAAATTAAGTGTCTATTGTTCCATGTCATACAAATAGCACCTAAACTTCCGCGATATACAAGTTGACACGCGAACTTGTGGACATTGTCTCTATATAAACTATGGAATGAGATTTTATACAACATATGCGGATCCCTCATTCCATACCTAGGCAGTTTTTGGTTCGCGGCCTGGCAGGCTAACAATAGAGTCTCCATTGTTCCGTCTCCTACAAATAACACCCATACTTCTGCGGTATATAAGTGGATAGGTGGACTCGGGTTGGTTGGCTGAACATTGTAGCTTTATTGCTCTGTAGAAATCCGGTATGGATTTCATATCTAGCTATTTTGTTTTATCGAGTGTATGGGGATCACGAGATGAAAATTGGGCCTCTATTGTTCTACGCTATACAAACACTAGGCACATCTCCGCGATTTACAAATTGACAAACAGACATGTGGGCTGCGTCGCTCAACATTGCAGTTTGTATTGTTCCTTGTCCTTCGAATAGCCCTTAGAGTTCCGCGATATACGGATTGACAAATGGACTTGAGGGCTAGCAGGTTCAAGTTTGCCATTGTTTATAGATACTAATCCCTATCAACTATCTAACATATCTAAAAACATGATTTTCAATACTAAATTATTAATAATAATTTTTTCTATTGCAGAATTTAATTAAACGAGAAAGATTATACAATCTGGTCGGGTGACTGTTTACAGATACTTAGGCAGTTTTTGGATCACGGGCTCGCAGTTTGGCAGGCCGAAAAGAGAGTCTCTATTTTTCTGTATCCTACAAATAACACCCAAACTTCCACGATATACAAATTGATAGTGTTCTAGAACATATGCGGATCCCTAATTCCATACTTGGGCATGTTTTGGATCACGGGTTCGCGACCTGGCGGGCTGAAAATTAAGTATCTATTGTTTCATGTCCTACAAATACCACCTAGACTTCTGTGTCCTACAAATAGCACCTAGACTTCCGCGATATAGAAATTCACACTCGAACTTGTGGACATAGTTTATATAAAGTATGGAATGAGATTTTATACAACATATGCGGATCCCTCATTCCATACTTAGGCATTTTTTGGATCACGGGTTCATGGTCTGGCGGGCCAAAAATAGTGTCTTTATTGTTCTGTCTCCTACAAATAGCATTCAGACTTTCGCGATATAGAAATTGATAGTGTTTTAGAACATATAAGGATCCCTCATTCCATACTTGAGAGCACTTTTTGGATCGCGGGTTTGGGACCTGGCGGCTTGAAAATTAAGTATCTATTGTTCCGTGTCCTACAAATAGAACCTATACTTCCAAGATATAAAAATTGACATGTGGACTTTTGGACATAGTCTCTATATCAAGTATGGAATGAGATTTTATACAGCATATGAAGATCCCTCATTCCATACTTAGGCAGTTTTTGGATCGTGGGTTCGCGGGTTGGCTCGCCAAAAATAGAGTCTCTATTGTTTTGTCTCCTACAAATAGCACCCTGAATTCTGTGATATACAAATTGATTGGTGGACTCGGGCTGGCTGGCTGAACATTGCACTTTTATTGTCCCGTAGCAATCCCGTATGAATTTCAAATTTAGCGTTTTTTTATCAGGGGATCTCGGGCTGGCGAGCTGGAAATTGGGCGTCTATTGTTCCGCGCTTTACAAAAGCATTTTTATAGAACATATGCAAATCCCTCATTTCATACTTCGACACTTTTTGGATCGCAGGTTCACGACCTGGCAGGCTAAAAATTAAGTATCTACTGTTCCGTGTCCCAGAAATAGCACCTAGACTTCCGCGATAAACAAATTGACATGCAGACTTGTGGACATAGTCTCTAAATAAAGTATGGAATGGGATTTTATACAACATATGTGGAGATCCCGTATGAATTTCATATTTAGCGATTTGTTTTGATCCAGAGCTCTGGGGTTGGCAGAATGAAAATTGGGCATCTATTGTTCTGCGTTGTACAAAAAAAATGTTCTAGAACATATGCGGATCCCTCATTCCATACTTGGGCACTTTTTGGATCGCGGGTTCGCCACCTGGTAGGCTGAAAATTAAGTATCTATTGTTCTGTGTCCTACAAATAACACCTAGACTTCCGCGATATACAAGTTGACATGCGAACTTGTGGACATTGTCTCTATATAAACTATGGAATGAGATTTTATATAGCATATGCAGATCCTTCATTCCATACCTAGGAATGTTTTGGTTCGTGGCATGGCGGGCCGATAATAGAGTCTTCATTATTCTGTTTCCTACAAATGGCACCCAGATGTTACCCATGATTTTGGTCGTCATGATGATGTATTGATAATGGTGTACTCAGGCTCTTCATAAGAACTTTCTCCTGAGAAAAGTTACTTTCATCTCTTCCAAGAAAACTCATTTTTGAAAAAGGTTCGTAGGCTGCTAATATATTTGGGTGTGAGAATGTTGATTCTCGCAGGCTACCTTAAGCCAGGGTGCGAACTTCTCGCACTGTGTTGAACAACTAGGGTGAGAACTCTTCCTAAAGCATGGAAAAAGATGAATTCTCGATGTTTCTAGAAGGGAATCTTCTAGAAGGATGAGTTGGCATTCGAATGGTTATCCTTGTACTGGATTCCTAGATATTGTGGGATCATTCTTATCCAAGTAACTAATTCATTCTCTCCTATATATTGAGGGAATTCTCATGGAAAATGTTAAGCAAGATTCATTGGAGAATTGGTGAAAGAATTGTGTGAAGGATTTAGCATTGAACAACAACTTGGAGACTCTAGCAAGTCTATCAAGTGGATTTGATCTTCTTCATGCAAGATTTGAGCAAGTGTGTGTGTCAGAGCCAAGAGCCATAGAAAGGAAGTTTGCGACATCAAGGCTCAGGTTGTAATATTTACTTTCCATTAATATGATACAGTGTCATGTCCCTTTCCCATAAAGCTATTTCCACTTTATTGTGTAATTCCTTGATCATACACATAGGTTTACTTTTGAATATATTGTGCTATCTTCACTCTGGTTGGTTTGTGTTGTCTTGGTCTTGACTTCACGAGAGCACTGGAGCGAAGCAGGAGCAACAGAGACCCTAGGAAGCGATATAAAGGTATGTTTCTTGTTCCTTCCTACTAGTTGATTCAATGGTCAAAACTTAGGGAAAGAGTCATGTCCTGTCCTATTTTGTTCTATATCCAGGTGGATCTAGGGAGATCAGTTAGTGTCCGCACCTACTGATTAGTCTGATAACAAAATTGGCGACTCAATTGGGGATCATCCCATTTTATTTGTGGCTTTTGGTATTTTTCTGTGGCCATTTGCTCTGGTTGTACTTTTATCCTATCCTATCAATCTCTGAGTCTTCAGGATATCCTGATAGACCCTCTGGGTCTAGAGGCCTTTTCAAATTTTTCTTCATTTTCCAAAATTTTGACTATGTTCAGACATTCTCGCACTGCACTTCACTACAGTCTGCGAGAATTGGTAGGGTTCGCATCCTGCCTTTAGAATTCAGTGCGAGGTTCTCGCACCCTGCTCAAGGGTCACCTGTGAGAATCAGTGATTCTCGCACTGTGTAGTATTGCCAGCCTGCGAACTCATTTTTTCAAAAAATTGTATTTGAGTTTTGGCATCTTCAACTGCCTAGATCAGTTTAGTTGCCTCATAAGAGTTTTTTGGACCATTGATTGATGTCTTTCTTGTCTTCATTTGCGTGCATGAACAGTCTTAGGATTTCAAGGCTCTTCTTGTCACTTTTGTCATGACTTTCGTTTCTTGACTTTTCTTGGCAAAACCATACTCTCTGATTTCAAAATCTGAGTGTGTTTGATTAGTTAAGGACTGGTGATTGGTTGAAAGTTGAGTTTATTGGTCTTTATCATTTTCTTATTGTTTGAAAGATAATTTTTCCTTAGGAAATTGAAAGATTATTTTGGTTTTCTCTTTATTTTTGTTTTCATTGAAAGAGTTGATTGGGTTTTTGTCATTGCTTGTTCATTGGTTTTTGATTTTTAGTACTCTCACTATTATAGTGTGGGTCCTTTTTGAAAAGTGAACAAAAGTTTTTCTTTCAAAAAATCATTTTCGTTTTTGAAAAACATTGAAAATCACTTGTTGAAGTTCTTGAAAAAGACACAATAGAGAATTGTTGTTGATTTGTGATTTGTTGCATTTGCATTTTAAAGGAAATTTTGCATTGTAGTTCACGGTTGATCTGGAAAACTTTCTCTTTCCCTCCCATACATAGGATTCATTGAACGAAAAGTGATACATTTCATTCTCATCCATGCATTATTGGGTCAGAGTCATACAACATAAGTTTCACTTCCGTTTCCTTTGAGTAAACAACAACTCTTAACAACACTGCGTAATCATAAAATTAATATAGTAACTCTTTTCCAGGGCTCTATTACACTAACATTTAGCTAGGCTAGCGCTTTGGAGTAGGAAGAGAGATACACTCTCCAAAAGCACAAAACACACAATATCATCTTGTGTTAGGGAGTGTTAAAATTCCATTTGCAACATCTTGTCCTGGGAAGCCGAGTTTATTTATCTGGTGGTTCTCATAGACTGGGTTTCCAATCTTGTCCCGATTGACAAGAAACAAGGTACGATTCGTGTTTGTGTTGATTATAGAGATATCAATTAAGCTTGTCCAAAAGACAACTTTCCTACCCCTTTCGTCGATCAGATTGTCGATGACTGCGCCGGAAGTGAAATCTTCTCTCTCATGGATGGTTTCTCCGGCTATAATCAAATTAAGATCATTCCCAAGGATCAACATAAGACTGCTTTTATTTGTCCTTGGGGTACTTTTGCCTATCGGAAACTTCCTTTCGGTCTTAAGAACGCTGGCGCCACTTTTCAACACGCTATGTCTTATGATTTTCATGATATCAAGTACATCGTTCAACCCTATTTGGACGATTTACCCGCTCATTCTATGCGCAGAGTCAGTCAAGCCACTCATCTTCGAGCCATTTTCATTCGCTGTCGGTTCTATCGTATATGTTTGAATCCTCCCAAGTGCGTTTTCTGTGTGGAATCCGACCGTCTTCTAGGTTTTATCATTTCACGTCAAGGGATTCGGGTGGATCCTTTAAAGGTTGAGGAAATCCTTAATCTCCCTCCTCCTTCTACACTTCGCCAGTTGCAAAGTTTGCAGGGGAAAGAAAATTTTCTTCATCGTTTTATCCCAAATTATGCCGATATCACTCGTGGATTTACGCGGCTATTAAATCAGGATTTAGAGTTCGTCTGGGATACCATTGCCAACAACACTTTTGAAACTTTCAATTTATCCCTAATGCGTGCTCCGCTTCTTTTTCCCCCCGATTACAGTCGCGATTATTTCCTTTACCTTGCTTCCTTGGATTACACCATTGACATGGTTCTCGTCCAAGAGGATGATGCTCACGACGAACATGTTATTTACTACTTGATTCAAAGTCTCACGCCGAATGAAATCAAGTATCAACATGTCAAAAAACTGGCCTTGGCTGCCGTTCAAGCCGTTCAATGCTTTCAGCATATATCCTCTCACGCAAGACTACGGTGATTTCTCATTGCAACCCTATGCAACACATTTTGACACGTCAATTGCTAAGGGGCAAATACTCCAAATGGATTGTGATACTCCAGGAGTTTGACTTGGAATTTGACCGTGCCAAGTCCAAGAAGTCCTTAGTTTTTGCTGAGTTGATATGCGACTTTCCCCATTCCGCAACGGAAAATGTAGTAATTGATTCATTACCCGATGAATCTCTTTTCCTTATTAGCACTGATGATATTTGGTATGGGGATATCATTATATATATCCAAACCCAGACTTTCCGGCCAAATTTGTCCAGTACTGACCGACGTCATATACGCTATCAAGCTCATCAATACATTATCCTTGGGGATACTCTTTATCATCGGGGGATTGACGTTGTTTTTCGACATTGTCTAACGTTCGACGAAGCCGAGAAATCTATGAATGACTGCCATTCTGGAGCATGTGGTGGTCATATGTCTGGGTATGCTACTGCCCAGAAGATCTTACGTGCAGGGTATTTTTGGTCTTCTTTGTTTAACGATTGCATTATTGCTGTTCAGAAATGCCATGCTTGCCAGACCTATAATCAGAAGATTCGGTCACATCCTGCTCCTCTTCACACTGTGGTCTCAGTTGGTCCCTTTGCGAAATGGGGCATCGATTTCATGAAATGTCACCCTCACTCGGTCGGGGGGCATGGTTACATCATTGTAGCCGTTGATTACTTTACGAAATGGGTCGAGGCGATGCCGACATTTGACAACACTGGAAAGACCGTAGCATTGTTTCTTTTTAATCACGTCATAGCTCATTTTGGTGTTCCCCAAGTTATCGTCACCGATCACGGTAGCCAATTTAGGAATTTTATGATGTCTGAACTTACTGAAAATTTGGGTCTTCGCCATGATAACTCAACGCCCTATTATCCACAAGCTAATGTCCAATTCGAAGCGATTAACAAAGTTCTCATAACTATGCTCCGACGAATGATAGGGATTCATAAAACAAGTTGGCACACAATGTTGTTTTCGACATTGTGGGCGTATCGGACATCTGTCAAGTTTGCTACTGGGTTTACACCTTTTCGGTTAGTCTATGGTGTGGAAGACATTTTCCCTATCGAATGCGAGATACCCTCTTTAAAACTAGTTGTTGAACTCCTACCCAACACTTCTGCTGAAGAAGAACGTCTATTGTATCTTATGCGATTAGACGGAACTCGACATGATGCCACTCTAGTTATAGAAGCCCAAAAAAAGCGTGTCAAGGCCCAATATGACAAGCATGTCAAGCCTCGCGTTTTCTCCGAAGGTGATCTTTTTCTTCTCTATGAACAGGATCGAGATATGTTAGGAGCTGGAAAATTCGAAACCATGTGGCGAGGTCCTTATATCGTTCAGCGAGTTTTGGAAAAAGGAGCTTATGAGTTGGTAGATTACAATGGTATCCCTTTGAGTGAACCCAGGAATGGGTTGTACTTGAAGAAGTACTATGCATAAAATCATCTGTGCACAAGTACTTGTATTTTTATTGTATCATACTTCTTGTGTGTTACTATAGTTTGCTTTTGTCGTTATCTGGTCTCTGCCCTTATGTGACATTGTGTTTGATTTCCATATGTTGGAGTCTTCGCTTCCCTATATTGGCTTCGCTGATGGTGCTAGATGTAGTACTCAAAACCTTACTTCTGCTGCATGGGCAATTTACACCCCTACAAACGAACTTGTCTCCTTACGAGGTGTGTGCCTCGGCTGTGCAACCAATAACATTGTAGAGTATAGCGCCATTATTGAATTATTGGTTGATGCTATCTCGCTCGAAATTCGTCATTTGGTTGTGTGACTTGATTCGCAGCTTGTAGTACTATATTTAAGTAATGTCTACTCTATTCGAAGTCCTACTTTGTTACGGGTGTATTTGCGAATTTGCCTCTTGGAACATTATTTTGATCACATCGAATATCAACATATTCCTAGATGTCTAAATACATTAACAGATGCATTGGCTAATTATGTTTTGGACAGACATTTGAATCATTTATAAATCAATCACATCAATATTCACACAATATAAGGTAAATCGGTAGAAGCCGTCTATATATATAACAATCGAAAGAGTTTTTACAAAACGTTTGTTCGAAGACCAAAATGTCAAAATATGAAGCTCATAGCTTCTACAAAGTGACGTCATGGATGATGTTCACGGTAACACACAACTTCTCGAGCAACCCTACGGAGTAGTCGACTCATGGACCCTGACACTCCTACAGTATGATGCTGATCGCGTCGTGGAACCTATTCCAGAGTCATGTCTGGAATATTTGCGGTCAATCCCTCCAGATTTTGTTCCACCACTTGATAATCCTCAACATATTGTGGCACTGCCGCTACCTCTCCTCGCCGCTGAATGGGAGAAGTACCAGGAGGTCTGTAAGGTCCAACATCTGTGACATCAACAAATGATTTTGTATTAGTCTTTGGACGAACATATAAAACAAAAACATTTGAATATGATAAAAATTTACAAAACATTTAAAAAGAGAAAAATGTGTGTACTTCTTACCAAGGTCCCCCCACTGAGCATCCTCTGGCAGTACTAAATTTGTTCTCCTCGAAAATACAACCTGGCATAAGCATAGTCGTCAACCATCAACATCTGTGGTTGAAGCCAGTCAAAGAAAGTATCATCATATTTAATGATCGGTCCTGCTACGTGCCGGGCCATGAGCCGACACCATCTCAACATCCTTGGATCCCTGGGAGTCGGTAAATTCCACTCCACCTGTAGCCTCAGTAATGGGACCCGCTCAAGGAATAAGGACACCAACAAAGATTCGTACCCGAATTGCTTCAGGTCGCCTCGTCTACATTTGGTCAATTGTTTTTTTATACTGCGAAGCATAGCATCTGCCCAGTTGAACACCCGAGGCTTAGTACACTCAATAGCATACTGGAAGTAACTCTGTAACGCCATGTGAGGAGCAAAACTCCCAGCCATCCGAGCTATGGTGAATAGGATAGTATGGAGGGTCAAGTATCATACCCCCCAGATAGCTACTTTTCCTTTCTTTCTCTCAGCCTCAGGAACGCAGTGTAAACGACAGTACTCACTTATCTGCAGCCCACCACCTCTACTACCAGTCAGGCTCACATAGTACCCCCGCCGGGACAATCCAGTCAAAAAGTAAATGTCCTCAATGTCCAAGGACAATGTGTGTACCCCAACATGAAATACCTGCTGATCAGGGTCCCACATACGCACCAGGTACTCTAACAACCTAACTTGGGCCCTCATGCTCGGGATGTGAAAGTACTTCAAGAGGCCACAATCTCTCAAAGAATAAATAGTAGGTGAATGATTTTCGGCCATTGCATTGTCTTCTTCGTGCTCCCTTTCACGCCATTCAAGCACCATTTTGATGGCCAATTATCTACATAAGGAACACAAACAAAAGATTAACAACTTTTTTCATTATTTAGTTCTTGTTCATTCGCTAAATTTTTAAAAACATTTTGAGATTTGCGGTTCTCGCAGGTTCCCTATGTGCACAGTGTGAGAACCTCACAAGATACCTTAGGCTCACCTGCGAGAATGCACCATTCTCGCAGGTCCCGTGTAGCCTGCCTGCAAGAATGGCAGCGCGCAAGTAGGGCTCCAAAAATCAACTTAAAAATGAAATTTTAACCAATGAAATTGCAAAATTAAACCATGAAAGTGTTAAGGACTAAGATCCTACCTTACTGTCGCTGACGGATCGCTGAACGGATGATCATAGCTCTCGCAATCTAACGCCGAACTCTGAGGGTAAAATAGGGGTTTTTTGAGCTCAAATAGTGGAAAGGTAAAAATGATGTGGTAAAAAGAGTATTTACTCCTTTTTATTTACTTTTACTATGTCATTTGGTTTTTTATGATTATTTATCTATTAAACCCTATTCCCTAATATCATTTTGAGTGAACCTTTTGCAGGCGTAATGATTTCGATGGTAAAAAATAGGGATATAGACATGTTTTTCTTTGTCATCGCATGTTTTTGATTGTTTTTTATGGTTTTTATATAAAACCTCGAGCGTGGTCTTTGTCCGTTCTTGCGATCGAAAATACATGAGAATGAGATCGAGCATACTTTTATCACTTTTTCGGGCTCGACGAGGTTATACGAAAAAGGAACCCCCCTGGAGTCCTCTTTAAGCTCTTTTCACACTCTCTAAACATGAAAAGATAGCCGAGCGACCTTGCTATTTTCACGCTCGATAAAGTATTTGAAGTATGCGTCTGGTGAGCGATAGTTTATCTCTTTTTCGGTCTCGTCCAGACTATTTTACGAAAAAGGAATTGAGAGAGTTCTCTTTTAAGTGTTTTTCCAGACTCTATAATCATTAAAAACCTTCGAGTTTTCTATCTTTGGACTCGTTAAACAAACATCGATAGACCCGTAATGGGACTGAACCACTCCTTCTTAGGGTTCGTTAAACATACTCTGAGGGACTCATATGAAGGATGAGCTTACATCAACAAACATATGTTATCCTCCTCAAGCTTGCATAAAAATAAAGAGGTACTCGCCAGAAATGGTGGGGGAAAATTTGGGAAAGGGATATGTTTTCATCTTCGTATTGATTGGCAGTAAGTATCGCTCTTGAACATGACACCCCCTATTCATCATTTGAAGCCAGTTTGGGAAATCCATTTGTCTCTCATTCGATTTGCTACAAGGTCATTCCCTGTGTCGTCTTTGAGTCAATTCTACCAAATCATTGGTCGTGTCGTTCATACGTTCAAGAGAAGTCCATCTGAAACCTATATTGAGTCGGCCATCTGCAGTTGTCCATTCTCTCTGTGTCGGCCTTCCCTGTGTCCAGTCCAATTTACGTCATACTTTGTTTCACTTTCAAAACATGTTATTCATTTCGTGTCATTGATGGGGGATACATCAAGTCCCTCCTGTGACGAGTTTTGTTCCGTCGAATTCAGCTCATTATCCGGAATCAAGACTTAGAAATTATTTGGTACCTTGGAGCTTGCATGCCTCAATGGAAGGTTTCCTCGCTTTCGACATGGGTTTACATCACTGACCCCTAATCGAGAGATTCCATCAGATGTTCGACTTCAACTCATTCATTCACACTCGATGGATTGTACTAGAGTACCTTGGGAGTCATTGACATCAATGGTGATTTCCCTCACACTTGTTAACGGTTTCATCAGTGACCGGTAATCAAGTGGTTTCTGCCATGTTCGACTTCAACTCATGTAATCACATGGTCAGATTATTACTTTGGGTGACGAAATTGAAGACCCTGGATATCATCTCTTTTGTCCAGGTTGCGATGGAATATGTATAATCTGTGACACATAGATCCACTGTGTATGTCTCGTGGCTATGTCATCTCAATTTGAATTTTTCGCATAGATCCACAGTGTATTCCTGGTGGCTATACTATCTTTTGACGGCATGGATCCACAGTGTATGATCAGTGGCCATGAACCATGTCTACAATGTCATCAGTCTATGATCTGAGTATGGGAATGCCTACCTCAGAATTCGTATATATGATCTTCTGCAGATGCTTGGTTGTTCGCAGGTTTCCGATTAGATGTGCTCCTCATTTTCGACACACACATGCAGCTTACAAAGTCTTTCGGCTGTCACTGGTTCCAACCTCATACTTTGGGGGGCATTCTGTTACCCATGATTTTGGTCATCATGATGATGTATTGATAATGGTGTACTCAGGATCTTCATAAGAACTTTCTCCTGAGAAAAGCTACTTTCATCTCTTCCAAGAAAACTCATTTTTGAAGAAGGTTCATAGGCTACTAGTATATTTGGGTGCGAGAATGCTAATTCTTGTAGGCTACCTTAAGTCAGGGTGCGAACTTCTCACACTGTGTTGAACAGATTGGTGCAAACTCTTCCTAAAGCATGGAAAAAGATGAATTCCCGATGTTTCTAGAAGGGAATCTTTTAGAAGGATGAGTTGGCATTCGAATGGTTATCCTTGTACTGAATTCCCAGATATTGTGGGATCATTCTTATCCAAGTAACTATTTCATTCTCTCCTATATATTGAGGGAATTCTCATGGAAAAGGTTAAGAAATATTCATTGGAGAATTGGTGAAATAATTGTGTGAAGGATTTAGCATTGAACAACAGCTTGGAGACTCTAGCAAGTCTATCAAGGGGATTTGATCTTCTTCATGCAAGGTTTGAGAAAGTGTGTGTGTCGGAGCCAAGAGCCGTCGAAAGGAAGTTTGGGACATCAAGGCTCAGGTTGTAATCTTTACTTTCCATTAATATGATACAGTGGCATGTCCCTTTCCCATAAAGCTATTTCCACTTTATTGTGTAATTCCTTGATCATACACATAGGTTGACTGTTGAATATATTTTTCTATCTTCACTCTGGTTGGTTTGTGTTGTCTTGGTCTTGAATTCACGAGAGCACTGGAGCTAAGTAGGAGCAACAGAGACCCTAGAAAGCGATATAAAGGTATGCTACTTGTTCCTTCCTACTAGTTGATTCAATGGTCAAAACTTAGGGAAATAGTCATGTCCTGTCCTGTTTTGTTCTAGATCCAGGTGGATCTAGGGAGATCAGTTAGTGTCCGCACCTATCGATTAGTCCGATAACACTAGACTTCTGCGATATACAAGTAGACAGGTGGACTCGGGCTAGTTGATTGAACATTGCAACTTTATTGTCCCGTAGCAATTCGGTATGGATTTCATATCTAGCGATTTTTTTTGATCGGGTTTGTGGGTTTCGCGGGCTGAAAATTGGGCCTCTATTGTTCCGCATTGTACAAACACCAGGAACATCTTCGTGATTTACAAATTGACAAATGGACCTATGGGCTGCGTCGCTCAACATTGTAGTTTGTATTGTTCCTTGTCCTCTGAATAGCCCTCAGAGTTTCGCGATATACAGATTGACAGATGGACTTGAGGGTTGGCGGGTTCAAGTTTTCCATTGTTTACAGATACTAATCCCTATCAACTATCTAACATATCTAAAAACATGATTTTCAATACTAAATTATTAATAATAATTTTTTCTATTGCAGAATTTAATTAAACGAGAAAGTTTGTACAATCTGGTTAGGCGACTGATATAAAAATTTTCTGACAAACAAGTAATACATAGTAAACATGTACTTTTAAAAACTATGGACAAGAGATTTTATAGAGAATATGTGGATCCCTCGTTCCATACTTGGGAACTTTTTGGATTGCAGGTTCTCGGTCTGGCGGGCTGAAATTTGAACCTCTTTTGTTCAGTGTCCTGCAAATATCACCCAGACTTCCACGATATACAAATTGACAGGTGGACTTGCGGATTCCACATCTGGCGGGTTCAAGATTGAAATTGTTTAGCAATGCTCATCCTATCTAACTTCAGCTAAAAACATTATTTTCAGATACTAAAATATTAATATTAACTATTGTTATTGTACAAGTGAATTACATTAAATTATTAAAGGATGTTAAATCACTTATTTTTNGTTCAAGTTTTCCATTGTTTACAGATACTAATCCCTATCAACTATCTAACATATCTAAAAACATGATTTTCAATACTAAATTATTAATAATAATTTTTTCTATTGCAGAATTTAATTAAACGAGAAAGTTTGTACAATCTGGTTAGGCGACTGATATAAAAATTTTCTGACAAACAAGTAATACATAGTAAACATGTACTTTTAAAAACTATGGACAAGAGATTTTATAGAGAATATGTGGATCCCTCGTTCCATACTTGGGAACTTTTTGGATTGCAGGTTCTCGGTCTGGCGGGCTGAAATTTGAACCTCTTTTGTTCAGTGTCCTGCAAATATCACCCAGACTTCCACGATATACAAATTGACAGGTGGACTTGCGGATTCCACATCTGGCGGGTTCAAGATTGAAATTGTTTAGCAATGCTCATCCTATCTAACTTCAGCTAAAAACATTATTTTCAGATACTAAAATATTAATATTAACTATTGTTATTGTACAAGTGAATTACATTAAATTATTAAAGGATGTTAAATCACTTATTTTTAAAAAAATGAAGGAAACAAAAGTTTTTTTTTGTAAAATTCTATCCCCGCAAGCATAACAAGGACCAATTTGAAGTTTAAGGCCCTCTTGTTCATATGATAGCACAATTTCACTCCGCACAATATATATCCGTTGATTTCAAATTATTCCAGGATATTAATTTTACCAAGTTCATCGAATAAGAAAAAAATGCGAAAAGAATGATCAATTTGAATTTTAAGAGCCTCTTGTTGGTATGATAGGACAGTTGCACTTCGCACACTATATATTCATTGATTTCAAATTATTTCACAAGAATAATTTGACCAAGTTCATCGATCAAGGAAATTTTCCAAAACAAGTCACATAGTACATTTGCGTCACAGCGCCATAGAAATTATTAGGTGGATCTGCGTGCCAGCTGGCCAAAAAATTCAACTATATTGTTCTTTTTCCTCCAAAGAAGAGCTGGAGTTCCACGATATACAAATTGACAAACAAACTAGATAACCAAGAACCAGCCATAGTTTGAATAGCCCAAAAGAAAGTTCCCAGAAGGTTCCATTGAGCAGAAGCCATCGACCTTTGCACTAAACAATTTGATATACAAAGAAAAGACGCCGACGCATTCCTTTTCTCTTGAAACGAACATCATCTGGATGTTGAAAAAATATTACAGAGAGACATGAGGTATTTTCGTTTCCTCCCAAAGTTTGATTTAATTATTTTTTTTCCCTTCTTCAGCCGATATGCAAAATTGCATTGTCCTCATTTAAGGTGAATTTGCTCTGTATCCGAAGTTTCCCCAACATATAGACACTGCTTGCCTTTTTGTGTAAATACATTTCATACGACAACTCTGCCAATTCAGGAAGCACATTTTGTAAGAGAGGTTGCCTAACCGAACACTGCACAGTTGTGTTGCCCACGGTTCGGATAACACCATTGATGCAATGTTCATAAATATATGGAATTTTTTCATTGCATCGCAGACAATCAATCGTATCATCACTTATCAAAGCGGAAGCAGAAGCAACGGAATGGAATTTTGCACATACAGGCTCAAAGGGGGTCGAGTACACTTTGGCTGTAACTAAAATACCTTCAACCTAGAATCATGAGCAAAGGGATTAATACATTGAACAATATAATACACAACTGCATCCCCCCCGCCCCTGTAAAACAAAAAATAAAAAGTAAACAGGTGCATAAATTTGTTGAAGGCTATTTCTATAAGCAAAGTGAGGATGATTTTTTGATGTATATGCACAACATTTGTAGAGCTATCTAGTTTCTCTAGATCCTCTACTATGTCTTCTCGCAACTCTGTTACAAACGTTGCCTAAGTTGTCTGAAAGATCCTTTCTCTAGCATCCTTCTTCTTTGTTATATTTTTGAACAACATAAGTGGAATCTTCCCTCTATGCAATTGTTGTTCCATTGAAAAAAACAAATCTGAATACGTATAGAACAATTGTAGCTGCAACATGGAACAGTGCAATATTTGTGTAACTCATCTGACATATATGCAGATGCGAAAGTTAAGAATAAAACTGAATATGAAAAGCGGTACCATTGCCTTGTCGTTGTCCGACTCTCCATCCTTTATATGGAGAATGTGTTGCGACCCAAATTTTCACGCCAGTGTCACAACAGCCCCAATCGTTCCGATTGGGTAAATATCAGTGCTCTGTGCAAGCTGCCTAATAGTCGAGTCCGGGAGGAAGCGATATTCTAAACAAATAGTAGGAATTTTTTCCACAATACTTGTTTCGTTGAGAAAAATAATTCGATCGCGATCACCATGGTCATATACTATTTTGCGAAATACATTAAAATTTGTAATGGATATCCCATTACGCGGCAATATCTTTTCTGCATGTTTCTGAACAAGTTGTGGAGGAACGGTCAGTGTGAATTTCATCATGGAGTCCTTATCTGTCATATCAACAGACATAATGGATCTACTTTTGTTTGCCTTGTCCAAGTAGGTGGTATAGACAACCATTATGTCCCCGATGAACAATTGTCCAGTTTGGCGGTTGTTCAAGCCCTCTATTGACAGTACTTTGGATGTCACAACTCTAGACCTGATGACATTTTTTGAACAGGAAAACTAAAGTGAATGGTAGTGTGCTACAAATACACAAATAGTATTGATGAACTATGGAGCCACAGTTTCACAACCATGCCTCTTGGTTTGCGGAACATGCAACACGTTCGGCATTTCGCTTGTACTTGTTGATACTTCTTGCGAGCTGGAAACCATGTATTGCAAATGGCATCAACATATCCACCATGCCATAGATGAATATATAGCCCACGAAATTTGTTTAGTAAACATAGTAAGAGCACATCGTATGCATATTTACCTTTGGCCTTGTCGGTCTGCTGATGTCTGGGATGATTGACTACTCATGGCCGTCTCACTAGTCCAACTTTTTCTGATGCAAGCATGTGTAGATGAACATCAGGAGTAAACAAATCTATGCATTGTATATTGTCCATCTGAAGGACCAAATAACCATAAAATTGTATGCATCTTAATTTTTTAACTGGAGAAATGTTTTACAGTAAATAGGGAGTGACCGCGGGTCACCATGGCCAATCTGTATATCGCAGACCCCCGGAAGCCATGGGATCAATCTTCAACCTGCCAACTTGGCAGCCACAATTGACAAAGTGGGTAACTATGGAATAAGGTAGAAGCAGGACCACATATGTCAATCCGTTAGTCTGCCAACCGGTGCACGAGGGAATTTTCGGAAACCACACTAAGAAGATGAATTAGAAAACAAAAGGGATAATAGAAAATGGAAAAAGTAGAAACAAGGAGCGCAGAAAGGCCCATTATTGTGAATTCATCATTTTCAAGTCTAATATTATATGCTCCCTCCCGGTTTGTATATTTAATTTACCGACACACTTGGTATACCTTTTAGAATATTGTACCACAAAACCCTCTGCTGTTGCATAGAAGAATTCATCTCCTTGTCCAAGCAACCTTTTTTTTCCAAGGCAACAACACTGAAGATTCAATCGAGATGAAGGCAAGTTAGTATGAAAACATACATCTAAAAGAAAAATAAAAAGGTCTATTTACCTGCCAAACAGTCCTTCATCCTATCTAGTAATTATGTTTCTTTAAATGTAGCAATGCAGTGCAAACACAAAAGACATAAACTAGCTTAGTATGTAGGAAGGAACGTATACAACCAAGATAACCTACCATGTAGGAAGGCACACAACTAGTTTAACACATATACAAACCATAAATGAAATAAAAAACAACACAATATGAAACAATAGTACAAACATTCACCTTTCTATATCCTCTTCAGCCGATGCAGTCAAGAATCCCTCCTTTTCTCCAACTGCTCTGTTTGTTTCAATGTGGGAACCCACAAAATTCAATGTACATCAATGGAAGCTGGTATTCACTGAAGAACAAGCAATATGTAGATACAAAAAAACTGACTCAACGAACAGTTTACAAAGGAAGAAACATGAACCTTTGCTCTTCTCTATCAATGGGTGTAAACGTCTAGCTTTTTTTTCCCTGGCGAAAATATATTACAAGGAAGAAAATATCACGCAATTGCATGGCTGCAGCTAAACGATTTCTAGTTTTGCCTGGCAATTCATCTAGATATGCCCTTTAACCATGTTCTTTATGCTCTACATAGACTATTGTGCCCACGTTATAAGTTCTCAGTTTTCCATGGCAAACTACCCAGACATGCTTCCAGGCATGAAAATATAATCTTGAAGAATCTTTGTTGCACATATCATATCTCAAGCACAACACAAATTGTATCA
The DNA here is from genome assembly GCA_010110895.2 of Picea sitchensis. Taxonomy (NCBI): domain Eukaryota; kingdom Viridiplantae; phylum Streptophyta; class Pinopsida; order Pinales; family Pinaceae; genus Picea; species Picea sitchensis. The sequence goes on from SNQJ01S0001193.1 coordinate 130,217, forward strand.
TGCGCACACCAGTCTATGTAGAGGAGAAATAACATGTCATGTCATATTCTCACATCTGACCATACATGGTCTATAAATGTAGGTTGCATACATATTCTTTATCCCAACAAAAAAACAACGGATATTGTAACTTCACACATTGTAATCCTCCAACAATTTTGTATGCAACTATTTTCTTTCATGGCAGGACTCGAGCACTAGGAAAATCTCACAGAAAATCAGATAATAGCCTTTGTAAAAATGGAAAATAACAGAACTGCAAATTGACTAGTGGGTGTAGGGGATGAACACCGTAAAGCGCCCCCAAAAAACAATAACAATCCAAAAAAAAAAAAAACCTCCAACCACCGTCGCTGCACCCCAACCCTGGAAGGCCGAATCAAAGAAAAGAAACCAGCAAGAACCAAACCAGCGAGAAAGCACGAAGAGGCCAAACTACACCCCTAGGGCCCCAAAGCGCAAACCCCAGGAAAACAAATAGAACTAGCAACCCAAGAAGCAACGAACCAACAAAATCCATCGACCTAGTGAACAACATATGTATCCCCAACAATTACCAAACTGCAGCTGAAGCAGAAAAGGAACCGGAAACATACAAGGAACATGCGACTACAAATAAGAAAACATTCTTACTTGCAAACTACAAACACTGAACAACAAACAAGGAATACAAAATGAAACTATGGCATCGAAACTTACTCCGAAACGATGAAATGCAGAAGCGGAGGTCGAATCGCGAGCAAAACAACAAAAAACAACAACTGAGAAACCAATGAAGAAGAACCACTCACCGAACCAGTAAACAATGTATCTAGCTTCAACGATTATGAGGATGAAACATACAATGGCAACACCCGACAAACCAACAAAGAAGAAGCAGTCACCGAACCAGTAAACAATGTATGTAGCTTCAATGGAAAAACAAGGATGAAACATACAATGGCTATTGAACTGGCATGTACTCCGAGAACCGTATTTACATAAACATTTAAGACTCTCAGGCTATTTAAGGACTTCACTGTATGCAAACATTTAAGTTGTCAGGAGTGTTGGAGAACGCCGCATCATGTAAAAATTTACGCTATCAGGCCTATTGAGGCATCTCAAAATAAGTGTCAATACATTTCAAGAAATATACAAAGCTTGGATATGAAAACATTTCAATATGCTTAGTACATATCAAAACTGACGGATATATTCGCGTAGCAGAAAATGCCAATAAAAACATTCAAACTAATGGTAGCATTAATCGACATTCAAGCAATATACAGGAAAATATATGATTAAAACATACTATCTACTAGAAAAAGTTTGGATATGTTTCCATATACTACATTGGGAATAGCGAAGCTGGCAATAAGACCTCCAATCTCTTAGCCAATCATATCAGTACATATATGTTACTTTTTAATATATAAAAATATATGTTTAATTCCATAGCTCCAACAATAGGTATTGTGAAAATATTTCCGGTCAAAGGACAAACTAATATGTAGTCAATGCTTTATTGATCACTATAGTCCCTCTATGCCTATGATAGGGACTAATAACAAATCATTCACAATAACTTAAACAATAATTATTGTTTCTATCATTATTCTACCCAACCAAGGAAGAGGCTGAAACCCTATATATATGTCGTTAATTTATATACACAAACAAATAAAGCTATATCTGAGCACAAACGGTCTGGAAATGTCTTCATATTTGAATAGAATCAACTAGCCACAAAGAAACCTTATTTTGAAATATCAATTAATAATGGTTGAAAACAATATATTAAGAGTTAGTATTATCCATACATGGCCATTCTATATTGAATTATCACCACAATTTTTTTTCGACTTCATTGATTTTTGTTTACCAAAAATCATCGCTGGCATTAGATGGAAAAAGCGTTTATAACATATGTCAAATGGCTACCATGATAAGAATGCCCCTCATCCATTCACTTGGGCTCCTTGTCCATTCCCTCGACTTCTATTGGATACATGGTGACATCATATGCATGGTTCCCATGCATCCCGACAAGAGCACTTAGACCAAGGAAAGGATGATCCCAAGATCAAAGTAGTGCAGAGTGCAGGGGTAAGTACAAGCCATTTTTTCTCTAGCATCTAAGCGAAGACAATGATCATGGAGCAATGAAACATTTACATATTTTCCTTCCTCTATTATAAGGATAGTTTAGATATGCTCTTTAAAGGTAATGAAGAAAATGAATTAGAGGTTTGCATTGATCCCAAAAATTACTAGGGATGGACATGCCAGAAAAGGAATTTTGTTCTTCGACTACCTTGCAAGATTTGCTTGTTTGATTTAGAGTGGCATAGTGCCTTGGCCAAAAAAAAAATGGTGGATTTAAAAACAGGTTATATCCTAGGGCTGTTTAACATGGAAGAGATGGATTTTGCAATGATTTTGAATACTTCTTATGTGATGTCCATAGACAGCCTGTTAGAGGAGCTATTTAGAAACAAGTTATATCCTAGGGATGTTTAACATGGAAGAGATGGATTTTTCAATACAAATCCATGCCTTTATCTCATTCTACTCCTCCATGAAATCTCCATAATATTTTGAATTTCATCGCAAATTTGTCCATTTCTACAACCGTATTGGTCCCGGAGCGGCATAGTTGTGGGGTAGTTGGCCTTTACTAGTTCCCATTTGACGAGAACTCGTACATTTTTTTGGCTGGTTTGGTAAAAATGTGTGCTATAATCCAACTTTTTTCTGGTATGTATAATTTTTACAGTCATATACCATAATATACCCTTCAGAGTCTCGAAATATGAAAGGTATTTTGTGGTTAGAGATAGAAATTTAGAGGGAAAAATGGCGACGATGTGTAATTCCTGTGACAAAATGAGGTCAATAGTATATTTTAGAGAATATTTTGTCTCTCTGTGCATATCATGCGACAAAGACATTCATGGCGGCAATGCCATCCCAAAACGCCATCTTCAAACCCTTCTCTGCGATGGATGCAGTGCCCAACCCACAACATTCACTTGTAAAAGCCACAAATTGTCCTTTTGCCATAATTGTGATAGGCAAGACCATTCCAACTCACCATAGCATAAGAGGAGCTATTTACTAGCATGCGACTATAATAGGGAAGGTCTATGAACCAACCTACAACTATAGAAATACCAACCATAGGTGGGTTAAACCATCTGTTTGTCTAACCCAAAAAATTATGTATCTATATGTGCACTGCAACCATAGACAATATGGAGGAAGAAGAGTAGTAATTCAATGAGTGGTGAAGTTCCTCAGACAGATAATTGGTGGTCACGATGCTCCGTGTTTAACATTGTCGAAACACTCGAGTGCTCCACCTCCCAACTACAATATGGTAATCATTCCTCCTAGTTCATTTTAGCAATTAATTTTGGAAAATATTACTCAGTTAGTCCAAACATACTACAATATTCTAAACTTACATAACAGTTCATTGCTATGGAACCTTTATTTGTCATTCTGAGACTGTTGTTGCATGTCGCGGTTGGGTTGGCTGAGATTCTGGCTTATTCTGTGATTTTTTCCTCTACTACAACATGCACTGAAAATCTCCTGAAGAGGCGCACAAAAATGATATTCTTCTGAACCAAATGGATAAATAGAGCATGGAGAATTGGAGCAAAGTTCTTGGGGATTTAAAGGATAAGACGAAAAAATTTATGTTACAATCAGGCTCGGAAGAGAGGAGGAGGAGGTAACAGAGAGAGGTGGCATACCTTCGATGGAGATGTAGGGTGAGGATGCTCCCTTCCATGGAGGTGTAGGGTGTTGTGGGGTGAGAAAACACATCCAAGTGGAGCACTACATGCACAATGGAGTGTTGTTGTCTACATGTAGAGGCATGAGACACCTTCAACTGCAGTGAAAGCCTCTCACAAATGTCAAAACGGGACCAATTATAATTATATATTTTTAAATTCATTTTAAAATACTGAAAATTAGAAAAAAAAAATGGAAACACACCAGGGATTTAAGTCCCATCCAAAGTTTAATTTTCCAATGGAAAAAAGGATAAAGAATATTTGATAAAATTGGAAAAGGTTGTATTTTTGGAAAAAAAAGAAAATAATACATTGTTTTATGAAATCATTGTGAAATGATTTTAAAAGACTACAAAATACACCACTTAATGCAACAAAAAACACTAGTTAATAGGCGGTCAACTGTCGTTGACCGCTAGGTGAATGCTATAGTCCCTAGCCATAGGCAGGGACTAATAAACACCTAAATTTCGAATATAAATGATCAATGACAATCCAAGAAATGAAAAAAATGATTTAGTAGCAAAGTTCATAGAGGAGTTAGAAAAAAATTCCGCTTTAGAGGTTTTGAGATAGTACATGAAATAACCTTCTTTCATCAAAAGAAAGAGATCCAACCACCTTTCATAATTTAGGAGATACAACCACCTTTCATAATTTAGTCTTATTATTTGTTGAGTACACAAATAAATCTTAACAAATTGTTTGCATTTAAAAAAAAAGTGCAAAATCAAAATATAATTATTTTTATGCAATATTCTCCCTCTACTAAACATGGTAAGGTTTAGAGTTCATTGGTTACCCAATAAGATGTTTGATTCTACCTCTTTCTCTTTAAGATATCGATTTGATTTCCTTTCATTTTAAACCCAAATGTTGATTTTGTTTTGTGGATGACACCTTTTTTGTTTGGCTTCATGTCCACCCCTCCTTAACCTCTCTCTTTAACCATCTTAACAACATTTCACCCCATATCCAATTTAGTATGGAAATCCAAAAAGAAAATTCTCTTTCATTTTATATGTTCTCATTTTTTATCAATTTGATGACACCCTTATCCATCAAGTTTATACGAAAAAAGACTCACACTGATAAATACCTTCATGCCAAATCCCACCATCACCTAGCCCAAAAATATGTTGTTCTGAAAACTTTGGTTACTCGATCCTATCGAATCTTTGCTCCCCATTTCTTCGAGAAGGAAAAATCCCACCTTACTAAGGCCCTTATGGCCAATGGGTACTCTATCCCTCAAATTAATAGATCTTTTTGTTCTTCTTTCGATCCTAAACATGGTAATTCTCCTTCCACTTCCTCACCATTGCTCACATCTCTCTTCCGTACATTTAAGGCACCACATACTAGATTTAAGATTCTGGCCAAAAAAAATGTCAAGACACTTTTTAAGCTCTAAAAATATATTAAACATTTATTTAGAACTTCCAAAGATAAATATGACCCTATGTTAGCCAAGTTCTTATGAATTTCCTTGCTAGTCTGGAAATTCATACATTGGCCAAACTAGTAGATCTTTCAAAGCTTGTTTGAAACAACATATAACATACATTTTCCACAACCGCATCTCAAAATTAGCTATTGCAGAACACTCTCACAACTCTAAACACCTTATTTCATTTGACCAAACCAAAATTCTCTCATCAACACCTTACTACTCCTCTCATATCATCTGAAAAACAATAGAAATTGAAAAACATTCCAATAATTTCAATCAGGAAGATGGCTACAAACTTAGTGAATTTTGGAAACACATTATCATCAATTAAGCCATCAAGTCTTCCCCTCTCTTTATTCTTTGATTGATGTTTATAATATTATTTTCTTCAGTTTTTCACATTTATCTCCCTTCCTCCTCCCTCCCCCCTATTATTCTTTTGGCCTCTCTTTATTTTGTACAGATTATTTTTTTTCATAAGCCCCCCCTCCCCCTTCATTGCTTCTTATTATTTCATTGGCAATTATTTTTGGGCATATTCATCATTTTATCTCTTAGGTCTCTACCTTTAATTTCCCTAATTTTTTTTTCTTTAATCACTATTATTTGATCTCCCCCTCCCCTTTATTTTTATTTAACTTGATTTACTCTATTATCTTAAAATCAATAGCCTATATTATTTTCACAACTGTCCTTTAATATTTTAAGTACAATGACTACTTATTAATTATTTTTTCCACATTTCTCACAACGACTATCAAGCTTCATGCTATAAATGCAAACTTCAACACTCTTTTCTAAAATATTTCAGGTTTTTATGTGTCCTTGACAATGGGTGGAGTGTCCACTCGAAACATTGAACGTTTCATAATCTTACACAGAGTTTATCTCCAGAAAAATCATACAACATTGATTTCCTTCCCCTTATTAACAAGGGTGAGGAATGCAACTCTTTCTTTAAAGCTATTGCAAAAAAAAGGAGAATCATAAACTACCAGGAGTTTTTCCTCTTCTCCTATTATTTTCTTATATTTTCCATAATATCTCTCCTCCCCATTCTCATAATATATCTCCTTACCCTTTGTTAACACATTTTTATTCCAATAAAACAAAATTCTCAACTAAATTTAAATGAAGTATTGAATTGTATTGATTACTTGATCTCTTTCCTTTTAAAATAATGACTCTAAAACACAACGGGTAAGTATTATGTATGGGGAATTATAATAATGACTCTAAAACCTAAAAGATAAGTGTTATGTAGTGGCAATTATATAGTGAAAAATTGTGTAGTTAGTATCGATAGTCTGCAAATCAGTACAAGCAGGAATTTGTGATTTGGTAAGGGCTGGGACAATCGGAAACACTTATGGGTCCTTCACCAGGGAAAACCTACCCTTCGAGCCTCATAAAAGTTGACCAATATTAATCAATCAAAATGTACGTGAGACACCTACCCTTTGAGCCTTGTTGAGCCTCTAAATTGACATCCCCACTACCCTATTATACTCCTCATCTATACATTTTTGGCTTACCTAAGCTTGGATAAATGACAAAGAACAATACCATTAGCCATTGATAAGGTCATAAGGTAAAGTATAATTAACTCATGCATTTTTGTGGTTTATTGAGCTAGGAGATTAAATGTTTCATGTACTAATGCTTCAATTTTCCATGTATAACCTTTGACCTCTATATAAGTCCATCCCTCCTCTACCAGCTCAGCTATCCGATACTTATGCGCCAGATTGCCACTGTCCGAATCCAGTACCAATAACACCTTCTATTCAGATCCGATACCGAATCTCACTTGTCACAATCCAGTACCAACGACTGTAGACTGTCATGATCCGGTACCAACCATTTGTGCATTGTTCGGATCCGGTACCAATACAGGAAGCCGAATGTACCAAGTTTAGCTCCATATCATTCCCAAGACAATTGTTGGATGTTTATTGAATCATAAATGTTTTAGCTAGGCCATGTTAGGATAGTTTGTTATTGCTTCATCCTCATGCACTTCATGTCATGAGGATGAAGCTTAAAATATGTAACCGAATAATTAAATTTGACAATGGACTGATTTGTAAAAGATTTCACCTCCTTGTGTTTCACGACTAAGATTGTTTAAATAGTCATGGCAAGGATGGTGGAGGTAGTGGAGAGTTAGCATAATAGAACATGTGAAGTGGCGTTACATATTGTAGAACATATTCTGGGTGAATATTAATAGAAGGACATCATTTATCTCAATGTATTGATCGTCTATGATTGAATGTGAGTTGAGTTGTTAGCATAGTTTGATTCTATGTTTTGAAGTTTGAGTAAGAGTAATGTGTGGGTTGAAAGCAAGCTTACTGTAGACTCCATTCGCTAACCTGTTGAAGCGGCAAGGGCCCACCTCCCAACAAAGGTCAACATCTTCGTAGATTAGTATTAGCATTTGATTTCAATAGTGTAAATGTTAGATTAGTTGAAGATTTAGTTATTTCAGATGATAGCAACATGGTTTATACTAGGATTTCGATTATATGATTGCTCAGAGATCTTTACTCACTCTGTTTTGCATATGCTCTGTTTCTGTTTTTTTTATGAATTTGATTTTGTTTCATGGACATGAATGTTGGCAGTAGTAGTCAGACATATTTGAAGGAGAACTAGTGAAGTTCACAACAACACATTGTGAACCACAACATACTAAGTATATTGATTGTTGAACTACCCATGCTATGTCTTGATGATTAATGTGTGATTTCCCTTTCAGAAGTGTGACTGCATAGTTAGTTTTATGGGTCAGATAGTAGATTTGATCTATCAAAAGAACTCCATCTCATACTTGCATGTGCTATACTGGAGTAGATAGCCTCTCTGTGAAAGACAACCAAAGTGTGGTTCAGTTTGCTAGTTTGCTTTGTTTCCAGCATACATAATCTACAATAGTTCTATACTCATGACACTAGAATTACCTTTCTTACCGGTGTCTTATAAATTTGTTTATTACGAATCCCAGATTGATAATTAATGAGTGCATTATACTAAACATATAAGCAACACAACATTTTGGCACCATTGCCAGGGAGTTGCAAATGGTAGGTAGTAATTTTTAGCTTAGATTGTTTGCATAATTTTTGAATTCTTTTAAAGGTTGCTTGAGGGAGGAGGATAAAACGTTTAAGACATGAGTGAAGAGCCACGCGGCCACTAGAGTGGGGTTCTCCGAAGACAGGTTGCCTTCTTACCTTCTAGATAGAATTAGGATTTCAATTCAGTTAAGAATCAAATTTCCATTTTATGCATAGATATAGAGATAACAAGGGGATATTTGTAAGCTCTAAAGATTCAAAAACACTCCCCCCAACTAATCCAACTGACAGAAGTGAAGGAAAAATTCTACCGAGAGAAAATTCAAGGGGAGCCAGTGAGGCTCCAAAAGGAGAACCTAAAATAGAAGAATCAACATTGGGGCAAGAAGAACGTGAATCTGCTGAACATTTAGGAGACACAAAAAATCCAATTTCAGAACCATCTATCAGTGGAATGGCAAAAGAAGAAGGAAATGCATCCACAGAGACTGAGACTTTTGGGTTTCCAATATTGGATATTTCCAGAAACATCAGCATGAAAAATATCCCACTATCATCGTTACCCACTTTCAGAGGTATGTCAACTAAAGATCCAGATTTATTTTTATTCGAGTTTGACATATTATGTAGAAGCTATAACTACTCAGATGATGCCCAAAAACTTAATCTCTTTCCTTCTACAATGAAAGATTCAACTTTAAGATGGTTCATGATCTTAGGAGAAAATACAATCCTCTCTTGGGATCAGATGAAAGACACATTTTTACAGAAATGCCAAGACTATTGTAAGGATAATGCTAAAAATGACATTTTTAAAATGCAGCAAACATAAGATGAAAGCCATGAAGACTACTTAGAAAGGTTCTTATACAACTATCATAAATCAAAACTATACACCACAGACCCAGCTATAGTAAGAACTATATTCTTGAAAGGTCTTAGAGATGACTGCATAGAAGTTTTAAACTTGTTGAGTTCAGGAGATGTACACCAAAAGCCTTTTACAGAGATTACAGATTACTCTAGAAGATACTCAAGAGGAAAAGCTAAAACAGGCAAAGGACCAAGAGATTCTTTTAGCATAAATACAAAACAAAGATCAGGGACTGTCACCAGAACTAAGTAAGGAAACTTATTGGATAACTTTAAAACAAACATCTTGAGCACAATCAGTAACCAGTTAGATACTCTAAAACTGAAAAAGAAACAAGAAGAAGAGGACGCTTTAGCAATATTTTGTCATAGATGTCGAACGAAGCATAGTGAGAAGGAATGCCCATTAAATGTCATAGAAATATGTGGCCCGTGTACACTAGAACACCCCACATCTGAGTTTCTGACTTTTCTTGAGCTACAAGCCATGTATAGGGGAGGAAGAGTCTCACAAGAACAACCATACCCTTCCAGAAGACCTTGGAGAGCCCAAAACCCCAATACATTTTATGACCCTAATGCAACAATGGGGTCCTTCCCCAATGACCTATCCACAATGGAAACCTCAACAAGATCAAACTCAACCTTGGCAACAAGGTTGGAGGGGACCTGTGTATGGAAATCCCTCTTACCCTACATATCCACAATATCCTGCAAACATTTCCCAATTACTATCTAGATTAAACCCACCACAGATGCATACTTTACTCCCACCTCCTATACAACAATAATTTACAACCCCCTTGAACCTTAACCAGCAACAACAAGCACCTATAAATGCCAATCAACAGCCACAAAACCAAGCTACCCACAACCCTCCGAAACCAACAACAATCCCTACGCAGTCAATCCCAACCCAAATAATCGAACCACCCACCTGGTGCAAAATATAGAAGTTCAAACCTTTCCCACCTATGAAATTTAACTACGAACGGGGAAAGTTATAAACCAATCAAATCCTGTAGTAATAATTCAGGAAGAAAATGATAATAATTCTGAGGAAGAAAACACTCAAATCACCCATGTAGAAGAAGAGACTTCCCCTCCTAGTCCAATCACTCCTTAGTCTATACGAATACCTCAACAAGTTAATCTCCCACCCTACCCCAAAAGACTATTAGTGAAGAAACCTGACCCACCCTTGCACAGAGATATAGAGGATGAATTACAAAATGTATGTATAAAAATACCTCTACTGCAAGCCATTAAGGATATCCCCATATATTCCAAAATCATAAGGGATATTTGCATTAAGAAACCATGAAGGAGGAAGGAGGAACCTCCCCTTTTTCAGGTGGTGGGACAATTATCTGAATTTATTTATGAAATACCATACAAATATAATGACCCTGGAAACCCAGTAGTCACAATTGAAATTAATGGAATTTCTTTACCAAACACACTCATTGATTTGGGTGCAGCAATTAATGTAATTCCTTTTGACACTATGCAAAAGATCCAAATCAACCAATTAAGACCAACCCAAACCATGATAGAGTTGGTAGATAAGTTAGTCATTAGCCCTGTAGGAAGTCTAGATGATGTCACAGTCACTCTAGGTTCTTGGGAATATCTAGTAAACTTTTTAGTCATCTATTCTAAATCATCCTCCAAACCAGGACACCCTATGGTTCTTGGCTGCCCTTGGCTGGCCACATCAGATGCCTTTATCAACTATCGATCTGGTGAGATGACTATATCCAATGGCACACATAGCCAAAAACTTGTTCTCTTCCCTCCTGCCCAACCGACACAGGAAATACCTGTTTGGTTAGAAAACCCTTATGGAGAGGAAGATTGCATCAGACCCCTGTTAACACTTGAACAAGTAAGAGGAATGCAAGAACAATAATATGAACAAGTCTTAAGTTTATTTTTGGCTGATACAAATTGCATTGAATACCCGAGGTCTTTTGCAGAATTTTCACACATTTTCAGTTCCAAATTTCAACAAACTTGGCACCCTGATATCACTCAATTATATACTTTATCACTAGATTCCTCAGAGAAGGAAGAAACTACTGAACTTGTTGATATTAGCCCAGGAAAACCTATGTATATCAACTCTAGTTTGGAACTAGAACAAAAGACACAAGTAATTGAAATTCTCCAAAGACAATTTGATGCCTTTTCATGGGGTTATGCAGACATGAAAGGCATTCACCCTGACACATGCACACATAATATCTACACTAATGACCAAATTAGACCAATTAGATAGCCTCAATGAAGGATGAATCCAACCCTTAAAGATATTGTAAAAGAGGAATTTCAAAAACTCCTTCAAGCCAATCTCATATACCCCATTTTAGATAGTCAATGGGTATCTCCACATGTCATAGTTCCCAAGAAAAATGGTAAGTGGAGAATATGTGTAGACTTTCGGGAGTTGAACAAAGTCGCCCATAGGGATTATTTTCCCTTACCATTTATTGATCAGGTGTGGGATACCTTGTCCGGAAAGAAGTATTTTTCACTTCTGGATGGGTTTAGTGGTTATAACCAAATACAATTAGCACCCGAAGACCAGGAGAAGGCCACTTTCACCTGTCCATGGGGAACCTATGATTATAGGGTGCTTTCTTTTGGACTTTGCAATGCCCCAACCACTTTTCAAAGGGCTTTCCTAGCCATTTTCTCTGACTTGACCAATGATTGCATGGAAGTCTACATGGATGAATTTATCGTCCATGGAAATGACTTCGAGGAAGCTTTGACCAGTCTAGAAAAAGTCTTGATTAGGTATAAGGAAGCTAATCTTTCCTTAAGTAATGAAAATTCAAAAGTGATGCTCACTGAAGGTATTGTTTTGGGACATCACATCTCTGGTTCTGGAATGAGAGTTGATCCGAAAAAGATTTATATTATCACACAAATCATAATACCTTCCTCACAAAAGGAAGTTCGCAACTTTTTAGGGCATGCTGGCTACTATAGAAGATTCATTATGAATTTCAGAAGCCTAGCTACCCCTTTATTCAAGTTATTATCTAAAGAAGCCGAATTTAAGTGGGATGATGAATGCCAAATATCTTTTGAAATTCTAAAACAAAAATTATCAACTACCCCTGTATTAAGAGGACCAAATTGCTCCCTTCCTTTTCATATCTATACTGATGCCTCAGACACATCCCTTGGGGCAGTTCTTGGACAAAGGGAAAATCAAATGCCCTATGCTATTTACTTTGTCAGTAAAAATCTGTCTCCAACTGAAGTTAATTATACGGTCACAGAAAAAGAATTGTTAGTTGTGGTCCATGCTATCAATAAATTTAGACACTATATTACAGGATATAAAGCTTTTGTACACACTGATCATTCAGCCATCAAATTCTTAATGAACAAACCTGTAACAAATCCTAGAGTTACAAGATGGTTGTTATTATTACAAGAGTTCAATATCAACATTATTGATAAACCTAGTAAGGATAATCTTGTGGCTGATTTCTTATCTAGAATGATTCATCTGGGAGATAATGCACCAATAGAAGATAACTTTCCTGATGAAATTTTGTTTTCTATTTCTACATTCACTCCTTGGTATGCATATGTAGCTAACTATCTTGTGACAGGGAATATGCCTAAGAAATTGTCTCCTAGAGAAAAACATAAAGTAATTCAGCTAAGTGAAAACTACATGTGGCACGATGATTGCCTCTACAAAAAAAGACCAGATTTGGTAATCAGGAGATGTGTAAGGGAAGATGAAATTCATGATATTCTGCAAGCCTTCCATGATGGTCCTTGTGGAGGAAACTTTGCAGACAAGAGGACCGCTTACAAAGTTTTGCAATCTGGTTACTACTGGCCTCATATTTTCAGAGATGCTAGAACCTATGTATCCAATTGTGATGAATGCCAACGAATGGTTAAGCCTATTGCACGAGACCAAATTCCACTTCAAGCCCAAGTAGTTATTGAGCCTTTCGAGAAATGGGCATTAGATTTTGTAGGGCACATTAACCCTGCATCTAAAAAGAAAAAGTATATACTTGTATGCACTGACTATGTGACTAAGTGGGTTGAAGCAAAAGTTTTGCTAGTTGCAAGTGAACAATTGGTGGTAGATTTCCTTTTTAATGACATCTTTCCTAGATTTGGTGTACCTCGAGAAATTGTGACTGATCAGGGAACTCAATTTACCTCTCATCTAGTCAAATCTGTTACAAAACAATACCAAATCAAACACAAGAAATTTACACCCTACCTTCCACAGGCAAATGGACAAGTAGAATCTACCAACAAAGTTATTGAGTCCATTCTTACCAAAACAGTACAACTACACCACAAGGATTGGGCTGACAGATTACTAGAAGCCTTATGGGCTTATAGAATCACCTGGAGGAATACAATAGGACATACACCCTACGAGTTGGTGTATGGGAAGAAGGTGCTTCTTCCCATAGAATTCTAGATCAAAACCTTCAAGACTGCAGTACAAGTTGGCATGAACTTGGATGAAGCCCAACAACAAAGACTCTTGCAGCTTAATGAGTTGGATCAAATTAGGCAGGAAGCACTTCAAAGAACCACCCTCATTCAAGAGCAGAGAACAAAATGGCATGACAAGTATCTCAAAAAGAAAAATTTTCAACAAGGAGATTGGGCCCTGTTGTATGACTGTAGATTCAAGAACTTCAAAGGTAAGTTAACTACTCATTGGATGGGACCTTACGAAATTGACACTGTCTATGATAATGGTTCAATCAGGATAAATACAATTGGTGAACAACATACACCACTACTTGTGAATGGTCACCAGTTGAGAATTTATAACAAACCCCTGTCAAAAGATGAATTTCTTACTCCTATACTACAAAATTTAGATATGTAGGTGATCAGTAAGGAAGGAGACCTTCCTACTGATCCACATTAATTGATTGGTTTATTAAATTTTTTTTTACATAGGTGTGGATTGAGTTTTGTTAATAAGCTGAAGGTAACAAGGGGTTCTTACCTCCTTTTGTCTTACTTTCACAATTTTTTTGTAAGTAGATTTCTATAATTTATTTGATCCTTCATGAACTTGCTAAACATCATTTTGTAGCCATCAACAATACTTATTTCTAATCCGGTACTAGCAATACTTCTTCGGTACCATAAATCCTATTCTGGTTCGGTACCAGCAGTCCTGTGCTAGTCTGGTACCAGAAGTCCATCCTTATACGGTACTATCAGGACACATTACCTAATTGACAAGGAATGCTATGCATATTTCAAAATCTTATGTCAATTAATATGAAGTATGAAGCCATGCAATAACCACTTAAGCTGGAACCAAGAAGCAGAATGCAGCATCAAATGGTAGCCCTTGTGAAGCAATAATTTCTTTTGGTTCTGTTGCCGACTAAAGGGAAGTATCTTTAATTTCTTTTGGTTTTGTTGCTAGCTAGAAGGAAGTATTTTAATTTCTTTTGGTTCTGTTGCTTGACAAAAAAAAAAAAAAAGACACAATCTCTACCTATGATTGTTCAAAGAACCATAATCTGCTTCAAAGACTAGAAGTTGCCTTTATCCAATATTTAAGCATGATTAAAGGGACAAAAAAATATATTAGCCTACAAGTAACTATCTCACCCTAACTAGACTTCAATAGTATTCATTGGATTATCTTTACTAAAGAGTAACATATGAGTATATGAACACTCTCTATCATGGGCACAATAGGAAATTTTTTATGGAAGAGGATGTATCAATACACTAAGAAAACTTTAGGTCATTCTCTTATGGACAAACTCAGACAAAATTATACATCTGGATCACTCTAAAGAAATAATGTGCATAAAAATTTTATTTTTCCTTCAGACAAATCTTTAAAAGACATTCAAAGAAGAGAATATAACTTCCAACCCAATACCATCCCAGCCTATAAAAAGGTTTTCAGACAAGCCTCCCCTGTCACCGTGCAAAGCACTCTTTAATAAAAAACCAAAATAGGTGACTATGGACAAGAAGCCTCTGATGGAAAAAGGGTTTAAGAGACTAACCTGTCGGGATATTAAACAAGTCTGCTGGCAGCGGGTACCGGTCTGTGGTATGACTAGGAAAACACATCAAGGTACTGAACATGCTTATTGGAAATGGGGCATTCTTCCTGGGGAAGGCATCTCTCACTAATTATCACAACTACCCCACCGGAGTACTGAACAGGCTTGCTGGCAGTGGGTTTTGGTTGAGAAATGTCTCATCTATACTTGTCTGATTGAAAATTTCACTTTTGTCATCTAAACAAATGAAAACTATAAGCAAAGGTCACTATTGGCATTTATGAGATACAAACTCCAGATTAACAAGCAACATAATTACTAAAATCAAATGTCCATTTGAGGATTACCCTAAGTCAACTTTACCAGTCTGGCATCTAAAGCCTACATTACCTAAGAAGGAAACTTCTTAAGAGTGGAGCCCTAACTAGGGAGTCTATCTACTTATACTGTAAAATTTATCTATAACATATAATGATAGTAAATCTCTGAAGCAAGTTAGGTTGGATCTGTTCTTCTGGAAAACATATAAAAACCTCCGTGTTTTCACTGCTGAATGCTTCCTTTGTAAATAAATCATCAAAAGAAAGGCAATTTCAATTTTTAGGCATGTGATCATATGTTAGGTGATAACTGTACTTTTGGAATTTGAGTTGGTTTCTTTTCTCTTATCATCTTTTCTCCATTATGATACATAGTGTTGAATCTTCTTTCATAAGGATATGCAACATCCTTGTCATGGGGGAAGGTCAAAGAGCTCCTTCAGAACTCTTTTTCAGACTCACATCTCACCTTCAGAAACCAACATGATCACCCTACAACCCTGCATAACCAAACACAAAAGAAGATAAGCACAGAATAAAGAAGTACAGGAAATTCCAGTACCAAGCTTCCAAAAAACTCCAACCTAAAAAGATGAATTCTGACAATCTACAAGCAGTCACATATGCTATGGGTATTGATCATACAAAGGTAAAAGAAAAGGTAACTTGGTATTTATTTTCCTCTGCTCATAAAAATACAATAGGTATGAAAATATATACTAGATCTTATGACCTTAGTATTAAAACCATGCACCTATCCCTCATACCCATATGCCTAAACTTAATTAATCCTCTCATAAGTTCTCAAAAATGGTTGAGGGAAAAATCAAATCAAAGCATGAATATGAAGCATGTTTAGTAATGATAGGTCACGAACGTACTTCATCCTTAAGAAAATCATGAACTTATCTTGTGTCATGAGCCATGATCCAACATCAAATTCACCACTTAGAAGTCCAATCACCTATCCCAAAATGATGCTTTGACACCCAACATCCTGTCCTCATCATTATATTAACGGGTAGAAATGAAATGGCTTATCTAGGTGTCAAAGCTATCCAGATAAGCCTCATCTGGTCTTAAATTTTCCTTGTGGCATCCTTACTTAAACTTACCATTCACATTATCGATTCCATCATCATATTTCCCTTGTCATTACCCTTCTCCAGTTCTGAGCCTACTCCTCTCTGCGATCTCCGGTACCAAACCCTTACCCTCATCAGCTGACTAAATCCTTGTGCTACAACCTGATTCTTTTCTCATAATTTATAATGATGGTCATAAGTAGACATGAACTGGTCTTCCAAATTTATAAAGAGACCGAAGAGTTCCAACTATGTCGAGAGAAGTATGCTAGATCGGGATGGATGCCATTTTTGGAGAAATTCACAGGTTGGCATGAGAAGATATCTCACGAATTTATTCAGGGTTACGATGGAGAGATTGCACATATAGGCAATCTGCAGCTAACAATCAATGAAGCAACCTTAAGGGAGGTCACGGGATTACCTAACAGAGGAGCCAAGTATTTCAAATTAGGAATCAATAAGGAAATGTGCCAACGATTTTTGAAAGAAGACCATCAACACCGTGATTGGAAAAAGGGGATCCCTAGGAACTATATCAAGGAATAGTATCATCCAATGATTGCTAGTCTTCAACGATTCCTCACTTGTGAGGGAAGGTATGCTATGACCTTCATATATCATCTTAGGCTTCTATTACACTTTGAAGGAGGCCCTGAAATTGATTTCCCATATTTTTTATGGATGAGTTTGAACAAAATGGTAAGAGGTGTCAAATCCCTATCCAAAACTGAGAAGACTAGCATTTAGCATCAAGGTATTATTAAGATGTTAATTTTACATGAAATCATGAAGCAAAAGATTAGTTGGAAAATCCTTATCACTCAACACCTTCCCATAGAAAAAAAACCTGTGGAGGAAGCCCAACATGCTCCAAAGAAAAATAAGGAACCTCAAAAGAAAAAGGGCAAGAAAGATAAGGCAACTCCATCATCATCCAGAACAGTGAGCCAACACGAAAAAGCTAGTAAACAAGCAGGGCCCTCTTCCACAGTCAATAAGACTTTTAAAAGTCAAGAATCAAAAGGTAAAACCAAAATTAGTAGAGGAGACTTCAACAGTAGCACTTGAGGAGAAGGGCCATAAGACAAAAACTGTAAGGAAAGGGAAGAATAGCTTAGAAAATAAAAGTGAACAATATATAGAACACTCCCCTGTAACCATTCCACAAATAGAAAATAAGAAAAGAAATCCTGTGAGCACCCCTGATCTAGTAACTCCTTGTAAAATAACCACAAGGAGCATGGAAAAGAAAGGAAAGGCATTTGTCAGTCCTCATACACAAGAATATCCAATCGATCTTACCTCCCCTTTTGAAGACTTATCAGTCTAGGATGACATCCCTAGTTTGAATGAGGAACAAGCCACTATTAATTTATGTGGGATGAGGAAGGAAGTGGAGTAAAGATAATACATCTAGCCAGTAATAATGGAGTCAACAAGGACCTTAAAAAAAGAACAGATGAAGAAAAATATTGGGGAACTGCAAAAACAAAATCAGTGACTCAAACAAGAAGTGAAGGAATACCAACTATTGGACAGGTATATCAAAAAGGAAAACGAGCAATTGAAAGCAACCAACCAACAACTTCAAGATGAACATGAAGAGACTTCTAATAAGATCAAGAAGGTACTACGACTCCTACAATACATTAGGGCCATAAAAAGGGAGTTGAAAGAAGAAGCCTCAACCATCAACATCATTGATCCACAGAAGTAAAGAATGCAGTCTCAAGTTTTGAAAATTTTTGGGTTTGTTTTCAGTTGCATGAGGACATGCAATGGTTTTGGCATGGGGGACTCTTGAGCCTCTAAATTGACATTCCCACTACCCTATTATACTCCTCATCTATACCTTTTTGGCTTACCTAAGCTTGGATAAATGACAAAGAACACTACCATTAGCCATTGATAAGGTCATAAGGTAAAGTATAATTAATTCATGCATTTTTGTGGTTTATTGAACTAGGATATTAAATGTTTCATGTACTAATGCTTCAATTTTCCATGTATAACCTTTGACCTCTAGATAATTCCATCCTTCCTGTACCAGCTCAACTATCTGGTACTTATGCGCCAGATTGCCACTATCAAAATCCAGTACCAAGTGCACCTTCTATTTAGATCCAGTATTGAATCTCACCTGTCGCGATCCAGTACCAACGACCGTAGACTGTCGTGATCCGGTACCAACCATTTGTGCACTGTTTGGATCCGGTACCATCTACCTGTCATGATCCAGTACCAATACAGGAAGCCGAATGCACCAAGTTTATCTCCAGATCGTGCCCAAGACAATTGTTGGATGTTTATTGAATCATAAATGTTTTAGCCAGGCTATGTTAGGATAGTTTGTTATTGGTTCATCCTCATGCACTTCGTGTCATGAGGATGAAGCTTAAAATATGTAACCGAATAATCAAATTTGACAATTGACTGATTTGCAAAAGATTTCACCTCCTTGTGTTTCACGACTAACACTATTTAAATAGTCATGGCAAGGATGGTGGAGGTAGTGGAGAGTTAGCATAACACAGCATGTGAAGCAGCGTTACATATTGTAGAACATATTTTGGGTGAAGACTAATAGAAGGACGTCATTTATCTCCATGTCTTGATCGCCTATGATTGAATGTGAGTTGACTTGTTAACATAGTTTGATTCTATGTTTTGAAGTTTGAGTAAGAGTAATGTGTGGGCTGAAAGCAAGCTTACTGTAGACTCCAGTCGCTGACTTGTTGAAGCAGCAAGGGTCGACCGCCCAACAAAGGTCAGCATCTTCGTAGATTAGTATTAGCATTTGATTTCAATAGTGTAAATGTTAGATTAGCTGAATCTTTAATTATTTTAGATGATAGCGGTATAATTTAGACTAGGATTTCGATTATATGATTGCTCAGAGATCTTTACTCACTCTGTTTTGCATAAGCTATGTTTTTTTTTTTTTTATGAATTTGATTTTGTTTCATGGACATGACTGTTGGAAGCAGTAGTCAGACATATTTGAAGGAGAACTAGTGAAGTTCACAACAACACATTGTGAACCACAACATACTCAGTATATTGATTGTTGAACTACCCATGCTATGTCTTGATGATTGATGTGTGATTTCCCTTTCAGAAGTGTGATTGCATAGTTAGTTTTCTGGGTCAGATAGCAAAGTTGATCTGTCAAAATAAATCCATTTCATACTTGCATGTGCCATAATGGAGTAGATAGCCTCTCTTTGAAAGAAAACCAAAGTGTGTTTCAGTTTGCTAGTTTGCTTTGTTTCTAGCATACATAATCTAGAATAGTTCTATACTCATGAAATTAGAATTACCTTTCTTACTGGTGTCTTGTAACTCAGTTGATTACGAATCCCAGATTGATAATTAATGAGTGCATTATACTAAACATATAAGCAACACAACAAGCCTCATCACCAATATTAATCCATCAACATATATAGACTTTACCCCCTATTGTCTTGAACTTGTGATCTTCGAGGAGGAAACACATGTTCTTAACCATTAATCCCACTTAAACTGCACTACGATTGTTGTTGTTTTTTCTATATCTATCATTTACATTGGATGTCCTCTCAATTTGTTACAAGGGCATATACCAAAAAAATTAATGACTATGCTTAGATGTTAAGTAAATTTTTCTCACCCAAAAAATAACTGGATCATTGGGGACTTTGCTCGAATGGTAGAGCATTGTATTTTCATGTGAGAGGCACGGTGTTCAATACCCCGCATCTCCATTTGCATTATCGTTGTCATATTTGCGCTTTATTTTTACAGTAGATGTCAAACAGTAAGACAACGAAAAGTCGTAGCATGTTAAAGGGTAGGAGGCCCTCATGGGTTAACATGGCACTAGATTGTAAAATTCAGATCATATGACACAGAGCCTGCAACTTTTATTTTACTTGGTTACTCAAGAGTCTCACCCTCAACAATCAACGTATGGGGATAGTTCAGGTGGGAGAGCATCAGACTGAATATCTGAAGGTCTCGTGTTCGATCCATGCTCAGCGCATTGCATCATATCAACGATATGAGAGTAATTAGCAATTGAATTGAAAAAAACCTTTAGACAAAGATGATTAAATTTCATATTAGAAAGTTGTATCTAAAATGTTTGCAACATTTATTTGCTACAAAATTTCACTGTTATATATTATATTGAAGCCAGATTAATATCCATGCTCTATTATAAGATTAATATCCATTCTTAAGCTCACATTAAGTAAAAAGTCATGATTTTTTCCTTGTTAATAGATTATTGTAATCTAGAATGTATCTTTATGCACCATGAAGCCTTCTCTTACATTTTTTGGTTCTTGAGTGGTTGATATACTTCCATAACTAAATATGGACAACGATATAAAAGTTCTTAGACATTATATACCTCCACAAACTAAAAATGAGAGGCTAGACTAAATGTTTTAGGGATTGAGGATAAATTAAAGTTTTTAGAGATTGATATACATATTATGAAGAAGTTTTTAGAGATTGATATACATATTATGAGGTTGCTAGATCTAGCATATTTTTGATGTGATTTTCTTGAGTGTCCATCAATGTGATAAAAGTGAAGGGGCAGAATGGGCACTTTTGACTTAACCCTGTTACTACTTTATAAAAATTTGAAGGTTTCCATTTTCCAAAATTGAAAAGAGATTATTGAGACATATTCATTCACAATTTATAATGGTAAATGTATAAATAAGTAGACCTTCTTATGTAGAAGAAATAAAGAGAAGATTAAAAACATATATTTTATTATGAAATAAAGGGAAGATATTTACAAGGGAGGGGAACAATATTGACATCCTCCGTGGGAACAAAAGCTTTGGACACACCCTTTGTGAACAATGTGGAGTCAATCAATAATTTTTGGATATCCAGAGTGTAGGAAATAAGAAACTCATATACAACTCACACATAAATTCATAGAATCCTACTTGAGGGATAATATCGACACTATTAATAATTTTTGGATATCCAAAGTGTAGGAAATGAGAAAATCATATACAAATCACACATAAATTCATAGAATCCTACTTGAAGGATAATATCCACACTATTAAGGATCACTATATTGAACCTCTATGTAACAAGCCTTGAGATAAATTCTCTCTAAAAAACATTGATTCATGGGTCTTATAATCATATTATGAACATTTGTCAATAATTTGAGCATTTTAAACAATATTGATAGCTTTGGGCCTATGGAGAAAGAATGGATAAATTCTTACATCTGAGAAAAATCATATGTTATGAATACAAGGGGAAATATTAATAATATAGTATGTTGGGAACGTCTCTTATTTTCAATTTAAATGTTTTTTCATTTATATGGGAAAATATTAAAAGAGAGAAAAGATCAAGGAAGTTAGCATTGAGATGTTAGATACAATGAGAATTATTTCTAAAAACATTATTTCATTTTTTTCTAAGTCAGACATCAAATTGGTGTATGTTGGAACTCCTTATTTATGCTGGAACCCCTTGTTTGTGGGACAAAGGACCCCCTCAGCCCAAGGAAATTTCACAGGTGATTTCAATGCTAAATTTTAGGGAGGTATACATACCCTACCCCTTTGCACCCTTTGGATTTAAACATATGACACATGTTCTTAAAAAAAAACTTGATAAAATGGAGAAAATTTTATTCCAAATTATGCCATAAATAGTACGAGGAAGAAGAATACAAAATCACGAAATTAGTCTTTGCATAAGAAGCAAAAACAGACTGGAATCTATCTAGAGTGTTCACATAGTTTAAGTCTATTTGAATCTTATACAATATATCTAAATTTCCTCCAAGATATAGCCGATAAAATATTCCTCACAACAAAATACAAAAACAAAACATCATAAATTATATTAGCTTGGGGTGGCATTCCTGCCTAGTTCTTCTTCAGTCTGTTATGGCGATGAATTTAGGTTTGGAAGGTTTGGAAGGCATTGTTGCGTCCCTAGAGAGAAAGCCTCCGTAGAATCGAAAATGATGGAGCGGTTTGGCAATTGGGTACTTGGTCAAATCCTCAATTCTTCCACTTTTGAGCAATTATTCCACTTCTAAGCAAATTGTTGCACATTCATCTTGGAGTTGATGTTGTCCCTATCTTTGTTCGGCTAGAATTTCCATTTTTTTGAGTAGATGAGTGGATAAGACATGCACTTGGATAACCTGAAGCTTGTTTAGAACCTCTGTCAACAATAATTTCAACTCTCCTCCCTTCAGAATCGATGCTACAAGTATCTGCCTCAAATTATCTTGCTTTGTTTGAGCCTAGGGTGGTGCAATTAAAAGACACTCCCATCAAGTGTGAGGAAACACCCACGTCGAGGGGGATTAAGGCTATCAAATCCATAACCCATGAGAATATTTCACACAACTTGCACTTATGTCGAAGGAGGACGAAACTATCCCCATCAGGGATGATTATTTGCAGCTTGTGTTAGAATTGCAAATGCGAAAAACACAATTCACATATGATAACTAACAATCATACAGATAAGAACATAGGGATTTCACGTGGTTCACCCAAATGTTGGGCTACATCCACCAAGCATAGGTATTGATTGTCTTATTATTTACATCATGGATATTACATCAGATTGGCAAGTTCTCACTCTATCTCTCACACTCAGTCATTTTGCCTCTACGGGCTTACATGAATTTATACATTCACACAAGAAACTGATTATTAAATGTAGTCTCTATCCATATTCTAACTTGGTCTATTTGGTTGTAACCAATGCAGAATAATAGGATCCAGATCCATCTTTTAGAGGAATTTGTTGTCACCAAATCCCAACAATCTCCACCTTGACAACAATTAACCGGATACCTTGCTCCTTCCTTTTGTTCGTCACCTTTTCTGCAAGCCAAGAGAAGCCAAGGACCACTGCAACTTCTCTAATAAATTTGGTTTCATGATATTTCTTGTGTGACTTGCACGAGTTTTGATTTCCTGAGGGGTCACTCCACTTCCAACATATCTTCCACAACTATGTTTTGAGACATACTTAGTGATAGATCACCTCCTATCCAAAACACATGTATTACAATATACATTACAATTATCACAAACCATCTCAGTGTAACCATTATAGGTGACATTTGTGCTTCTCAAACGCTGAAGCACCCATTTCATTGCAACACCTGAATCTGTCATGTATCTGACGACATCATTAGCATGTGAAACATATGATCTTAACCATTTCATCACATACACCAGACCTCCTACTGAACTTACACGAGACATAACATTTTCTTCTTTATAGACATGCCATGTGCTTGAAGAAAACTTATAATGGAAAGCAACAAGGATAAAAACTGGTTTCACAATGTTCATACTAAACTCCAACCATAGCTTACCATTACCATCTCTATGTACTTCCATGCCCATAATTTTTTTTGCTGCTCCTTGATCCCTCATTTGAATTGTCATGTCCACCTGAGTCATTTTCTTACTGATTTTATCTACGCTTCGGCTTGCATCGAGCATATCATCAGAAAATAACATCAAGACTGTGAATGTACTATAAACTGTATAGTCATTCCTACCCTTTGAAAAATTCTGACTCACTATGAAGGATTCAAACCTCTTGTATATTTTCCTGGGTACCAATAAGCCATACAATGAATTATCTAGCATGCAAACAAATTTACCATTGTGATATTGAATAAACCCTTTTGGTCGTTCCATACATACAATATCTATATCAATGATGACCTTGTGAGAAGTAGGATCCCACACACAACATCCCTTTATACCACCATCATAACTTGCAGAGACATAAAACAAGCATGAATTCTGAAACAAAGATTTTAAGTCTGGAAATGATTTACCACTTACCAGTACCTGCAATTATTTCTTGCTCTTATGACCTTGATTCTTATGCCATAAACAAGAAGATACATCTGTCACTTCAGATGCTACTTCAATAATCCCTTCCAGCTTATAAAGGTTATCAACCTTTGTTGCCTTCATCACTACTAAATTAACTTTCAACAATGTGAGTGCTCCCCCTTGACCTCTATACTTATATCCACAAGAATCTAACAATCCTAATGAAATAAAATTTGATTTAAGCTCAGGTACATATCTAACATCTGTTAATTCCCTAACAATACCATCAAACATCTTGATTCTAATACTGCCAACCCCAATAGTTTTACAGGGAATACCATTTTCCATAAACACTACACCGTCATCAACAGATTGGTAAGAAAATAACCAATTTCTATGTGATCACATGTGGTGGGAGGCACCTGAATCTAATTTCCATTCTTCTTGATATTGTAAATTACTAGAAACAGATAAAACTTGATCAGTCATACCTGAATTTGTTACAGCCAAATTTGTTTCCTTCATAGAGTTTTCCTCAGATTCCTTTATCTTCCAACAATCTTTCTTGAGTTGTCCTGTTTTTCCACAATACCATCATTTTTATTTACCCTTTCTGTGTCTTGACTTAGATTGAGAAAAAAATCTCTCATTCTGTTCTTTAGTTCGACCTCTGACCAACATCACCTCTGAAGTTGAGGTTTCTTTACTATATTTTCTCCTCATCTCCTCAGCCAACAAATCTCCCACAACAGAGTCATAATCTAAAGCATCTGCTGAGTTAAAGCTATTAGAGGTGACTAGATTATCCCAAGAATTAGGCAAAGAAAAAAATAGTGTAATATCCTTATCCTCATCTTCGAATTTAACTTCCATACTAGTCAATTGAACTATAAGGGTATTGAAGGTATTTAAATGGTCAACAACTTTTGTACCTTATTTCATCCGTAAAATGTACAACTGTCTCTTCAAGTAGATTCTTTCTGTTAAGGACTTTGTCATATATAAACTTTCCAACTTGCTCCATAAGCCTGATGTTGTATCCTCTCCTACAATATTAAACAAAACCTCATCCTCCAGACATAAATGAATGGTACTAAGAGCTTTCACATCCAGATCTTCCCATTCCCATTCCGTCATGGCCACTAGTTTCTTTTAATTGCTTGCCAATGTTTTTTGCAACCCTTGTTGCACCAGTAAATCCCACACCTTAAGCTTCCACAGCTCAAAGTTGTTTTAACTGCTGAACTTTTCAACTTCAAACTTCGAACTCTGCATCTTAGCCATTTGCACAAAAAATCTCCTAATACCCACTGTTTATAATACTTATCTCTTTAACCAATGGATGAAAAATGTGGATCCTTAATAAATAAGGTTAAATGATAACCAGAAAAGATTTATAATAATAAAAATTTATATATTTTCCATAAAACCTTTTAATAATATATAAAAAAGGTTTAATAAAAACTTTTATAAGGAAAAACGTTTACTCCATAAGAATTCATCTCTATACCTTAAAATTTTCACTCCATAAAAAACCTTTTTAAAAAACATATCCACCGACGTGACTTGTTAATTAAAAAATATTTTTTTACTTTAATTAACTCCTCCACCTTTACTTTTCCAAAGAACCATACCTTAAAATTTCCAAGAAGAAAATCATGAGAATTTCCCCACCTCACGCTACCATTAGAGTGCGGTGAGTCCACACCTCACGATTCACTTGGAGTGAAATTATCTTTAAAAATTTATGCACTGTAATACACAGCTGGACTACGCCAATTTTAAGAAAATGAGAGTACATGAAGGATGGCTCATAAGACATCACACCATTCGAGAGGAGGGACCTGTGGCGATGTATAATTGATGCACCTCACATAGATTTCACTTCTGTATCTCCTCCGAGAATTTGAAGCTCCTCCAACCAGCTCTAATATCACTTGTTAGAATTGCAAATGCGGAAAACACAATTCACATATGATAACTAACAATCATACATATAAGAAACACATGGATTTCACGTGGTTCACCCAAACGTTGGGATACATCCACCAAGCATAGGCATTGGTTGTATTATTATTCAGATCATGGAGATTACATCAGATTGGCAAGTTCTCACTCTATCTCTCACACTCATTCGTTTTGCCTCTACGGGCTTACATTAATTTATACATTCACACAAGAAACTAATTATTAAATGTAATCCCTATTCATATTCTAACTTGGTCTATTTGGTTGTAACCAACGCAGAATAATAGGATCCATATCCATCTTTTAGAGGAATTCGTTGTCACCAAATCCCAACATCTTGAACCTTGGTGACATAGTCTCCCATCGAACCTATACAACAACCATAAATCCAAGGGACATTACAATCATGAGAAATGACCGAATCCTCTCAGTGAAAAAATGAGAACATGCGAATTTGGCTGAGGGGCATTGTATTCTCCTGTAATGAGGGAAAGGGGAAATGATATTGTATGGGCCTCCTGCGTGGGAGGAGAAAAGGAATTTGAATGCATAAGTAATCCATTATCCATGTCGTGTCATCATTGCACAGATGGTGACTGTGGTGGATGCCTAGATACGTGTACACCACCCATCACTTCCAAAATATCTCCTCATTTCCTCCTCCTTTACAATTCATGTTCCATACCTTGTAATGCACCATGGAATTATCATTGTTGAAATACTTTCATTAACCCTTAGAGTTTCTATAGGATCCTAAATTTTCTTGTGCATATGCTATGTTGTTTTTATGTCGAAGGATGTGATGAGGAACGAAGGAGTGGAATGCTTCCAACTCTAGTTGAATTCGTTGGAAGATTGATGCTAGCTTCATTTCTTTTGGCAAGGCTTTTTTTCTCAAATGGTTTACTATTACCATGGAATATTCAAGGATTGCCAGAGAGATTATTTCTTGTTGTCTTGTTAACTTTAATCTTTGGAACATAGCATAAACTAGCATAAATGTTTTCCTGATTGTTTGTAGTCTACCCAATATTCCAAGTGAATAGAAACTTAATATTTTCTTATGGGAAGAATATAACCCCACCCACTCAACAAAATTCTTAATCATTAGACTTTTATATATATATATATATATATATATATATATCATGTGGTTAGATACAAAGAGAGTTTTTTTAAAAACACTTTCATTTTTAGAACTCAAAAAATTGATATAAGAGTTAATTTTTACATCACTCTTGATAACTGTAAAAAATTAAATATTATATTAAAAGAAATAAAATTGTAATCAATGTTATGCAAATGTATATTAAAAATTTGGTCATAGTAGAGGAGGTAGTAAAGGAAAGACATTATGAAGGAAGAAGGTCACCCACTTTTAATACTTTTGCAAGTGGCTAAGCTGTGTGTACAGAGAAATATGAACTTGTATTAATGTAAAATGAAATTCAAAATTGGTATAGTAAGAACAAACTCTCACAAGCTACATAGTGAAACTTGGCATTGTACAACTCCCAAAACACCATGAGATTATGCAATGAAAAAGACTTCCTCTTGGATTTCCCTACCTATACCCATATTAGATCCCAATTCAAAAATATTTGCCACATATTGATCTTCCTAACCTCCCAAGTCATCAAAACCATGGTGATCTTGGAATACTTCTCTCAATGTTTTTGGAACATAGAAATACAATTTTAAAGAAATTGAAGTAATATCTTACCTTCTTAAGGTCCCATCATCATCAAAATCAAATTTTAAGTTATAAAATTTCTTCTTCTTCTTCATCATCATCATCATCATCAAATTTTAAGTGATGAAATTTCTTCATCATCATTATCAAATTGATTAAGCATAATTATAAAATTATATTAGTTTTGATGATTAAATAATCACTTGTTTATAATGAAAATAACAAATAAATAAATAAAATCACTTTTCAAATAATTTGTGGTTTCTCTCTCATATATATATATATATATATATATATATATATATATATAAATTGAATGAGTTTACCATTTTACAAAATTAAAATTTATTGGATAAATAAATAAAACCACTTTTCAAATAATTTGTGGTTTCTCGTAAAATTTATGGGATAAATAAATAAAACCACTTTTCAAATAATTTGTGGTTTCTCTTATTAGTCCCTGCTGTAGGCATAGAGGGACTATATCGATCGATAATTCATTGACTTCATATTAGTTTGTCCTTTGACCAAAAATATTTTCATAATATCTATTGTTGGAGCTAGGGAACTAAAAACATTGATTTTTATATAATAAAAAGTATCGTATATGTAATGATCTAATTGGATAACATATTGGAGGTCTTATTACCGTCTTCTCTATTCCCAATGTTTTATATGTTAACATATCCAAACTTTTTGATCGTATACAGTCTTTTTGAATCATATATTTTTCCTATGTATTGCTTGAAGGTGGATTAATGTTAGCATTAGTTTGAATGTTTGTCTTAGCATTTTTTGCTAGCTAAATTTATCCCAATGTTTGATATGTTAGCATATCCAAAGTTTTTCCTTCGAATACATTCTCTAGCATATTATTATGTGTGATTTTTTCTTTATTCTTGCGTGCTTTGAGAGTCTTTGTCATTCTTGCATACGTAAACAGGCATGCCACGCTGCATTCTTTCTTAAATGTTTGCACAGGATGACGCCCTTCGATAGTTCTGTCAGTCTTAAGTGTTTACCTAACAGGTTTCACAACCTTAAATGTTTATTTTATAGTTTCGTTACATATTTTTTTATGGTATTGTTTGTAGTGAAATTGTGCAAAATTGTTCCCCACCGACATCACTGGTTCAGTGTTTGATGCTTGTTTGTTGGTTCATTCCATACTTATTGTTCTTGTTTGATTCAAATTTGCAAAGTTGAGGTCCTGCAGTTGCAGTTGCTTCTTCACTGGTTTGTTGTTCTTGAACTTTGCAAGCCGTTGGGCATGTTGTTACAGTTTTCAAGTTTTGTGGCTGAGCTCTTGTCATCCCTCATTGACGGGTAAGTTTATGTGCCATTGTTTCATTTCTATTGTTTTTTTTTCTACTTGGTGTTTTTCACCTTCTAGGAAAGATTTTTCAATGGTAGGAGTCCCTGCCTTGAAATTTTGTTGTAGAACATCTTTCTGTGTGCTATTTTTTTTTGTTCCTGGAAACCATGCATCTTCATATGTCGACTGCCACGTCCTGCATATTGTGCCATAACTATTTCTAAAATGGAAATGCAAATAGGTTTAGAAAATGAATTCGAAGTTGTCACAAGGGGGAACCATCCTCTGGGGTGTAGAGGCAGGAAATGATTTTATTATGTGGGTCCAAAAATTGCGTCCACCTGTTGCGTTTGTCCTATGCTTTCTATTTTGTAGAACTTTTTATGCCTTTGAGAATCTTGTGGGATGCACACCATGGATAGGTTCAAATCGGTCTTTGTGCTCCACAAATTTATAGTCTTATTTATTTGTGTTGTTTCTTCTGTTTGGTTCACTTTTCAGTGTAGGTTTGTTTTCTTGTCATCTACTGTGGTGACTATGGGGGATTTAATTTGAAAAGAAGAAGGTTGAAGGATGCATACCAAGATTTGTACATAGTTCCGTGCTTGTAGTTTTCTATTTTTTTTTCTTTTCATTTTATTCTTTTTTTCCCCTTCTCTCTGTTTTCATACAAACTGAAAGTAGCTAAGAAATCGCTTCAAAATCACAGTTCAAAAGATGAAACAAGTAATAGATGTTGATTCATATGAAATAGATACACACTCCATTATACATGACAACATTGACGAGGTGTTGCATAGTAATGGGCTTTTTAGATTGGATGCATTCTCATATATTGTAGGGGATTGCCTCTTCGATGCATTTCAGGTTCTACTACATTTCCATTATTCTTTGATCGACCTGCGCAATGGATTGATAGATTATTTCTTGGTTTGTTTAAAAAATGGCGATGTTGAGGCATTGGATTCGTATGAATATGAACTGGAATCTGATTTTCTTCGACAGTTGCATCGAATACATGATGTCGCTACGCATTTTTCAAAGATGTGGTTGTTTGCATCTCCAATTCTGACTACACATGAGAGGGTGCTTTGGGGAGATACATTTTTTATACGGTGGTTGTCTAAGTGGATCAATATATCAATCAGAATATGGCCATCGACAAGAAAAACACGATAATTACTATTCAACAAAACTGCATCTAACAATCCATATTGCATCTTATTCCATGATGCCAATGTTGTCAGTGGTCATTATGAACCACTACTATACATAAAATTGTCCATATGTAATCTTGGAGGACCTCATATTTACTTGTCCTTTGTTTGTAAAGGCCTTGAATCGCAATGGAAATGGATTATGCATTGCATAGACTTCCATGGTTTGCATCTAGCGACAACTGTTGTATCTAGTCGTGGAGATAGTATGTTCAATGAAATTTATTGTTTGGTAGAAATAGATTTTGATGTGCAATTGTTGCGGCTTTACACTGTACAGTCCTTTTGCAATTCAATTATAGGTGGCAACCAACAGGATTTTAGCTGCTTGCATCAACACCTTTCGCCATATATCCTATAAAATATGACAGAAATTGCAAGTTAGCAAGAATACCTTATAAACATGGTGCTGCCATATGAAAAAGGAAATGTGGAGGGTTGCAAATTCTGTTTGAAATGGATATCTATCATATTCAGAGTAAATATCCAGGTCTGGTAGGCCCTTCTAGATGGCACTGCCCATTCTTGGTCTATTGATTCAAATTACGATCAAAAAATTGCCAACCTCTCATTGAAAACATATACGACACATATCCATTATCAACCTTTGCTTGGACATATCATTTGTTCAGGTTTCAATGTCCATGCCACCCAAACCACATCGAATTTGCATATGTGTGGCATGTTGTTTAATGAGAATGTAACTCCTCCCAGTTGTGATAAGGCAAAAAAGGGCTTAAACAAAAAAACGTAGGCTAAGTTATCACAAATTGAAAAAAGTCATGCATGAAATTCGTCCCAGTTGTGATGAGGCCATATAGGGCTTAAAAACAAAATGTAGACTAAGTTATCACAACCTGGAAAAGTTCATACGTAACAAATAAAAAAACATCGGTGATATAGGAAATATTGTCGTTCTAGTGTCCAGTGTCAATGCCATCCAAACCACATTGAATGTGCATAAGCGTCACATGCTATTTAATCATAGTGAAATTTATCCCAGCTACCATCAGGTCATCCTGTCCTTGAACAAAAAACATAGACTAAGTTACCACAACTTGAAAAAGGTCATGCACGAGAGAAAAAAATGCATTGCTACGCTTCCTTTTAGAGATAAACTGACATATCACAATCTAAAAAAAATTGTTCATTCACAACACAACAGAGACAGGCACGGTCGCATATCCCACAATGGTCATGCTATTTTCCTAAGGGAAAAAAGCACATTTTGTGGGCTAGAAGAAACACCATGCACTGCTACCAATGAAAACCAACAAACACTTTCTACCCATACTTTCCTGTGAAAGAAATATGCAAGACAAACCTACATGAAACAAATCAAATACACTCCTTCCATTGCATGTACAATTTGCGATCAATTGATTTTCACAAAAAATAGTAGGTCTTTCACGCCTGATTTGGAAGTAGAATACGTCCACTTGAAAACACATGATAAAACATTTTCCAGTGGAAAAGTTT
This sequence comes from Picea sitchensis, assembly GCA_010110895.2. Taxonomy (NCBI): domain Eukaryota; kingdom Viridiplantae; phylum Streptophyta; class Pinopsida; order Pinales; family Pinaceae; genus Picea; species Picea sitchensis. Next base: position 162,394 of record SNQJ01S0001193.1, read on the forward strand.
GTCTTCCATGCAAACGGTCGCTTGAAAATGGAAAACTGCCACAATTTGCAACCCTTGACCAAATAAGATGTAATACACCACTACCAGATGTAAGTGACCTTACGAAACTTGAAGAGAGACTTGTGTCTCTGTGAATTGCATTTGCACAAATCAGGCCCTGGGGATGTAAATGACCCCAGATGGGATTAACATGATCAATTATTGATGTGCTTGTTCATCTAGATGTTGTGCAAAAAGCCTTGCCACAATTCATTAGCGATACACTGACAATTGTTGTGGCTCTCAAAAGACGCTTGTAATACAAAAATGAGTATCAGACAAGCAAAGTGTGTGTGCATGTTGTTATGAAAAAATTAAAGGAATTATGTTCCAGGGCCCTATACAAAGCACAAAACATTTGTATAAATGAGAACTGGAACAATGTTCTTGGAGAAGAGGATGAAAAATCTGCAGAGCCTCTCGAAAATGCTAGTGAATTTGATACAAGTGACGAATCGAAGAATGAAACACTTGGTGAGACATTGGTGCATGGATTCACTGATTCACAGTGCATTCGTGACTTGCAAGAAAAGATTGTCAAAATTGCACCTGCTGAGGGGCAACGTCCACTTGGAATATTCAAGGACAAATTCGCTGAGGAAATGAACTTAACAACACTCTTCTATGTAGATCCACGTGCCACTGGCATTACAGAATGATTCAATTATCATAAAATAGTTCAATGGGAGCTGATACATTCAAGCGGTGACTTCTCCTGTCACATAACAAATTTGTTTTTCAAAACAATGTGCATAATAATAAAGCAATTTTTGTCTTACATGTGGGTCAGAATAAGAAAAGGCCAGTTACAAGGAAGAAATTTGTTGGCCAAGGATGTCAAGTACAAAGTAAACCTGGAAAAAATTATGAAATCTGATATTGGATACATAGATTTCAAAAACATTTGCATCTCTCCTGAATATTTGCAACAAAACAAGAAAACTATTTTTGCAATGATCCAGAAATTGAGCTCACCAACATTTTTCATCACATTTACAAGTGCAGAGCATTGTTGGGATCCATTGGTGGCTGTCGTATCTAACTTGCATAGGAACAAGAAACGTAAAAAACAAACCGATACAATGGAAAATGATGACATTGACTACCTCATAAGAAAAGACCCAGTGACATGTACTCGCTACTATAGGCATAGAATAAATGATTTGAGACAATTGATATGCCATGATGAAACATTTTTTGGAAAAATATCGGACTACTTTTTTGTGACTGGATTCTAGAATAGGGGGAATGAACATGACCACAGATTGTTGTGGATAGAGGGTGCACTAGTCTATGAAGCTGACAACAATTCACAGATCGAGCAATTTGTGGACAAATACATAACATGCAACAAAGATCATTTGGATCCAGAACTTGCCAAAGTTCATAGATATTATCATATAAGAAGTTGTAGAAAACAAAAAAAATCGCATTGCAGATACAACTTTCCTGTGCCGCCAATGAGAGCAATAAGAATCATAGAACCACTTAGTTTAGAGGACAATGTTGTTGCTGAGAAATCTAAATCCTTGTTCGCATTTCTAGAACAAGGAGAGTTTGACGAGTTGATGAGATTTGATGACTTCTTGACAGAGATAAATCTATCAAAATATGAGTACATCCAAGCCATACAATGTATGCTTAAACAACCAACAATTTTCCTTGAACGCAAACTTTTCCATATTTGGAACACCATTTTCTCCAAGGACAGGCCAGTTATGTGGAATGCAAATATAGATGCATAGTACGTCCTCAATGCATATGCTGCAACATCGTACAATACCTCGTATATGACAAAGGTTGACAAATCTATGACAAGTGCATTCAGAAGAATACACAAAGAACATGAAAGAAGTCATATTGATGCCATACAAATGATATGTACGCTTGGCAATACATTTCTTAATCTTCAACAAATGTCTTCTCAACAAGCAGTCCACATTGCACTTTCCCTGCCCCTCAATTGTAGTTCAAGAAAACGTGTCTTCATAAACACATCTCCACTTGAGAAACACACATTTGTGCTTAAACCACCGGTTTTGCTAGAACAAGATCCTGACAATTTAGAAGACATCCTATGTCGCTCTATTATTGATTATTACCTCCAGCGTCCATCTCCTATTAGGCATATCTACTTAGCAGAATTCATATCACATTACAAAAAATTTGGTGTGCCCATATCAAAAAGAAAAAAACCCTCTGTGATACGGTTTGTCAAATACAATCACTACTACATATTGAAAAAAATGCGATGACTACTTGCAACGAAAGTACTCTTTCATCGCAAAATTCAAGAGAAAAAGTTTAATTTTTCAATTTTGATCTAAATCCACCCCGTATTTATCGTTCTATCGACGGAAGAAAAGTTTCGTCTGTTTTGTGACGATAATTAAGATGGTGGACTACTGTCTCAATTTTGACAAACTTGTGTTTTCGTTGCAAGAGCGACACTCACTATTGACTGTTACACTTTTGGATACTATCCATATTGACCATTATACATTTTAACAAAGTCTAAATTGATACAGTCAAAGTTTGTTGCAAGAGCGACGAATTGACCATTATAACCATTCCCGTCTTCGACAAAGTGACCTAAATATAACAAATAAATAGTAAAAAAAAGAAATATTTAGGTCATGGTCGTCGCAATTGCGACGATGGTGACCTAAATTGACCTATAAATATTTGACAATTTAAAGATGTTGCGAAAATCTTGCTATAACAATGACGGTTCCAAAAGGGTATTTTTGTGTGGACGTTGTGTGGAAGAATGTCGTAGAATATAGTTAGAGGTGGGGAAAAAAGTAAAGCGGGTGAAAAGGGTGATGGTAGATGTTATTTCCCTTGCAAAAAATGTTTCCTCATACATTCCGTAAGAATTTTAATAGCAACAACTACAAAACATTGTAGGAAATATAGGCACATTGATGGAGGATCAAATGAATATCGTCCCATGGTAATTAGCTATATATTCATTATCTTTTTTTATTTTGTCAATTTTATATAAAATTATATATATCTATATATATTGTTTGAATGTTTGCTATAGTATACACTAATTTTGCATGATTGTTTTTAATTATAAAGTTAGAGTTTCCCTCTAACTTTCCACAGAATATTGCACCAAGTATTAGTGGAAATGATGTTGTACAAGATGAGGAACATCATGACCAAGCAAATGAGGATCTCATGGAAGAATATGATGGGACAAATCAAGTTAATGATCCCATGGAAGAAGATGATGGGACAAATCAAATGATCCAAGATTTGTTTTCGCAGCCGGATGAGGATGGGGACAATGCTGGTATTTATGATGAACCTCTATTAGAAAAGGAAAATAAATGACTTTATGAAGGATCAAGAGAAAATTGTCTCTCCTCTACATTGTTTCTAGTGAACTTAAAGGTTATGAGTAATTTGTCAAACACTTGTATGACACATATCCTAAGGTATGTAATATGTTTCATCTCATATTATACATAAATGTTGATTTTTTTCTATTTGTTTTTAGTGTTAATTAATGTGTAAAATAAGAATGCAATTTTTACGATTAATATTCTTACATT
>SNQJ01S0001193.1:166691-190698 GCA_010110895.2 Picea sitchensis
TTTTTTGAATGTAACATTTTCATTTGTTTCAATTTTTTCATAATATCTTTTGTTTATTTATTTACTTATATATATTACATGATATCATTCCTATAGTAATTATGTGTAATTTCAAACAATTAGGTAAATACCAGGTTAAAGATATGAATGTATATATCGAGCCTCTTATCGATGAGCCACTAAAGTTATGGGCTATCATCACAATGTATGACATATGTAAACCAATTGGGGAGAAGAAATTTAAATTCTGTGGAATACTTTTATGGACAATTCATGATGCCCCTGGACTAACACATTTTTGTGGTATGTAGCATTCTAATATTGCTCTTTAATACTATATAATTTTTTAATGTTATCATGGTCATGTTTAATTTTTAAATAATCTTATCGTATAATTGACATTAATCCATTTGTTGCAGGTTTTCAAACAAAGGGTAAATTTGCATGTCCAATTTGTGGCCCTAAGATGAAGTATCGTCATTCAAAAGGTTTAGGAAAGATGGTGTTTGATGAGTATATGCACCTTTTTCCTAAGAACCATAGGTATTGTACTACTGAAAAACATCTTTTCAATGGGAAAGAAGAGATTGGTTTAAAACCACGAAGAATGACACCTCACCTATGGAGGTTGGAATATAATAGAAATCGTCAAGGCACTCAATTTCATAATGTATCATAGATCATGTAATGTTTTGAATGTTTATTTTAATCATTGAATTTATTTTACCGTATTTGATAATTACTTTTGTGATTTCTTTGATACTTCATGAAGGCCGCAATCATCATGAAGGTATTAATAATGGGCTTCCACAAGGAATGAAATGTTATCCCGATCAATTCATGAGGTTTCCCTACTATGAGGAGCTAAAAATAGCTTATTTTTTTGATACAATGCATATCAGGAAGAATGTGACTGAAACATTATGGCGAATCATAGATGGTAGGAGGGACAAAGAAAAAATTGTCAAAATTTGTACTGACATTTAGGAAGCCAATCATGCAATGTGATGTGTGATCCAATATTCAAATAGATCAGATGGAGTACTATACCAAAATAACCTTCCATGGTTATTAACAGAGCAATAAAGCAATGATGTAAAAGAGGTCATTCAAAGAATTAAATTTCCCATGGGTTTTGCTTCAAACTTAAATAATATCTTAATGAAGAAAGGTGAATTTGGTGGGGTAAAAACACATGATTGACATACCTTAATTAAGGTAATAATTTTGTTATACACATTTATATATATTGACCTTATACATCTTTTATTTATTTTTATTTTTTCTTGTCTACTTTGGTCGAAACAAATAACGATTCATTTTTTTTGTTACAATATGTTCTACCGCTATCTCTCCCAAACGAATTTGACAACAACGTCAAACAAGTTATATGAGGTAAGTAGTTGTGATTTATATGCAAAATGTTTTTTCAAATTATTGTTGTACTCAATGACACGTGTTTTACTTGTAATGTAATATATTATATTATGTTATGTTGAAACATGTTATTTTCTTGTGTCATGATCTCATGTAGATGGTTCTCATTGAAAGAAATCCATGAAGATGATATAAAGTATTGAAAGAGAGAAATTCCTCGTCTAATGTGTGAAATGAAAAAGTATATATCTCCAACATTTTTCAATGCCCAAGAACACTACCTCATACACCAAGTTGAGGAGATTGAAATTTCTGGACCTCTTCACACAAGGTCAATGTGGATGGTGGAGAGGCACTTGAAATCATTGAAGGAGTTGGTTAGACAAAGAGAACGTCCTGAGGGTTCTATGGTGGAGGGATATATGGTATTTCAATCCATGGTGTATATTAGTTAGTAACTTCCTAAATTAGCAGCGCCAACTATGCATGCAGTGGATCGCATTTGGGATGTGAATTCCATCAAAAAAATTGAAGGTTAAGAGCATCTGTTGGGGAAAGGTAGAATGAAAAAAATGAGGGGTAATATATTAATAATTGTGAAAATGTATATTAATAATACACAGAAAGTTTCATTTTTTGTGTATATGATCATACTCATTACTATATTAATATAATTTATTTCATAAATTATTAATATTTATAATTACCTTCATATAGGACATTATAACTAATATTTAATATTGGTGAATTATGATTTTTTGATTCAGTTGCTCAAGAGTGGGATGCATTGCATTTATACATTGCAAGTAATCTTGACTATATGAATGTATGGATTGAAATATGTAAACAACATAATGGAAGTAGGTTATCATGGCACCGACTGTCTAAATTGGTTAGAGAAGCTCGTCGTAACGGTGATGCCAATGTTACACAAAGGGAAATTGATTTAGCATATGGTTTGAAAGATGGACAGGTAAGCAAATTCACCCATTTTATTCAGTTATTTTATATTATATTAATGTGACTACATGTGTACTGTGTTTTTTAGATACTTTTGAAGTTATATAAATATATGTTAATTTATTAATTGACAACGCATCTTTTACATATCTGACATATTGCAGTTGGAACACCACAAGGCTATGTGGTGCAATGGTCGTAAATTTCGTATCAAACAATTGGATGAAACCAGGAAAACTTATGATAGTGGGATAACTGCAATATTCCAGGTCACTAATGTTTCCTCTAGGAGTTACAAACATCCTTGAGAATTTAAAAATAGATACCATGGGTATTTAAATGATATACTTGAGTGTGACTTTAATTCCTTCAAATTGGTTTTGTTCAATGTCAAATGGTATAGGTTATGAATGCATGAACGCGATGAGGAAAGAACTGTTATTCCACATGCTAATGGATTTCCAATGATTAAAACAACGGTGTTTTAAAGAGGACATGATCACTATGTTTTTCCAAGCCAATGTGAACATGTATTTTACTCAAATGTTCTAGGTGAAAGGGATTGGTCATTTGCTGTTAGATATGATCGAAGAGGAAGGCCAATTAAGTATACTGATTTACAGGAAGAAGATGATGTTGATGATCAAGAAGATGATTCGACATATCAGACAGATCCGGAATATCATGGAGGGTTGACAGATGAAGAAGACGAAGAAGATCATGATCCGGGCATAGGAGACAATATTGCAATTCTTGATGATGATGTCGATGAAAATATGCTCAAAAATGACATTGATGACGATGATGATATCATCAATCCTTTCAACATCATTTCTGAATCGGATGATGATACAGATGTCAGGTTCGATGAAGAAGATCAAGATACAGAATAAGTATGTTTACACAAATGTTGAGGTTGGATTAGGTACGTGACTATATAATATTTTAATTTGTATGAATTATTCTCTTAAAATAATTTACTTATAATATCACAGGTTAGTTACATGTTTTTAAGTTTTATGTGATGTTTTTATATCCTATGTTACATGTTGATTAATTATTATGTGAAACCTAAAAATAGTTGCCAATATACTAAAGTATGTGGTAGACTAAAAATATCATTTAGAAACACATAATTTCATGTACCTTCATTAATTTTTGTTTTTTCTATGCATGAATCTTAATAGGACGTTTCTTTTGTTTATTTTTTATTTTATAGATTGTGTTTTGGGGATAAATTGAGAGTGATGTGAGGGAGAGGGGAGGTGTCATATGATCTTCCACCTTCACATGGTTGGCCTTGTTCAGTAGAGGATAAATTATTCTTGAAACCAAGAGAAGATCTTTCATTTTTATACCATCATGATCGTATAACATTTCATCAATATTGTTGTCACAGTATTGCATCAACGAAGTTTAGATGAACTTGTTTGTCATTCCTATAGAATATTTTTTGAAACCCTAATTTTCTTTCAAAGTACACAATTTGGTTGACGCAATTTTTAAGTTTGCATCAGTCTTTCTTCGTTTTTCTTTCAGGTTCTACATTAATGTATATACATTGTATCTATCTCACAGTTATATTGATGAAAAATCCCTCTTTTTTGTTGATTTCTTAATCAATGCCATAAAAATACACCCTTGCAGTACTAGATGTTGGGACACGTGTAATGTCGAATGAATTTTACAAGGAACAAGGAACAAAAATTGTACAAGGACTAGACACCGACAACAATGACCTATGAATGGGGCCAACATTGAAATTTTTTCAAACAATTTCTGTCTGCACTGAAATTTTTCATGGATATACTATTCTCATGCCTTAACGATATGGGAGGGTTTCAAGACTCAAATTTGACTGACACACCCACTTTCTTCCATCATCAATTCATCATGTAAACCATAAACCCTAGTTTTTTTTCAAAGTACACAATTTGGTTGACGCAAGTTTTAAGTTTTCGTCAGTCTTTCTTCATTTTTCTTTCAGGTTCTACATTAATGTATATACAATGTATCTGTGTCATATTTGTGATGAAAAATCCCTCTTTCTCGTTGATTTCTTAATCAACAACATAAAAATACTAGAGGCAAGCAATAGTGACATCTGAATGGGGCCAACGTTGACATTTTTTCAAATTGTATCTGTATGCATTGCAATTTGACATGGATAGACTATTCACGTGCCTTAACGATATGGGATGGTTTCTAGACTCAAATTTCACTCACACACACACTTTCTTCCATCATCATATAATCATGGAAACCATAAACCCTATTTTTCATATGTTCTAGTAGATATGTTAATGATTCCAAATTTCATATTTGTATTTCACTCAAGGTCCATCTAGCTTGCAAAGTATCAAATTTTAATTTCAATTTGTAAACCAAATATGAAATGAATACAACCATCATTTGATATCTTCACAACAGAGACAAATGTAAATAATATTGCAACAAATTAGCTATACTATCGACGAAAAAGTCTGTTGATAGTATAGCTAATTCATCTCAAGAATATTGTGTCTAATTTGAATGGTGTTACATGGTTTGCAAGGAGTGTAGGGCTTATATTATGGTGCAATGTAGTGTAGTCTATAAGAACAATCTCTATGCCAAACATAAAAATGGATAGTACCATATCTTGTTTATAAGACAAATATTCTTTGTATGTTTCCTTTGTGGTGGCTCAAGCCCTCAGTACACATGATGCCTGACAATGAAATGTAACAATTTGACTATTGAATGATAGTGTTATGTAACCCATGGTTAAGGAAATAACTTAAGGTTCTTAGGTCCTATTTGAATCTTCTTATAATTGAGATTCGTTACATAGTCCTTGAAAAAAGACAAAAGACTTATGTAGCGGATATTAATTTGGTCTTTGTGTGGGACATTTTATGCCATTAGTATGTTTTGTACAAAAATAATGGATCTTGGGGAATATACCATGGTTAAGGAACAAAGAACAAGGAATAAGGAACAAGGAACAAGGAACGAGGAATGAGGAACATAGAACAAGGAACGAGGAACAAAGAACAAGGGACAAGGAATATAAATTGTACTAGGACTAGACACCAACAACAATGACCTATGAATGGGGCCAACGTTGAATTTTTTTCAAACAATTTCTATATGCACTAAAATTTGTCATGGATATACTATTCAAATGCCTTAACGATATGGTAGGTTTTTTGGACTCAAATTTGACTGACACACCCACTTTATTCCATCATCAATTCATCATGTAAACCATAAACCCTAATTTCCTTTCAAAGTACACAATTTGCTTGACACAAGTTTTAATTTTTTGTCAGGCTTTCTTCATTTTTCTTTCAGGTTCTACATTAATGTATATACAATATATATGTGTAATAATTGTGATTAAAAATCCCTCTTTTTCATTGATTTCTTAATCAACACCATAAAAATACTAGAGGCGAGCAACAGTGACATGTGAATGGGGCCAACGTTGAAATTTTTTCAAACTATATCTGTATGCATTGAAATTTGACGTGGATAGACTATTAACATGCCTTAACTATATGGTATGGTTTATGGACTCAAATTTCACTCACACACCCACTTTCTTCCATCATCATATCATCATGGAAACCATAAACCCTATTTTTCATATGTTCTAGTAGATATGTTAATGATTCCAAATTTCATATTTGTATTTGATGCAAGGTCCAACTAGCTTGCAAAGTATCAAATTTTAATTTCAAGTTGATAAACCAAATATTAAAGGAATCTAAGCATCATTTGATATCTTCGCAAGAGAGACGAATGTAAATAATCTTGCGACGAATTAACTATACTATCGAGGAAAAAGGATCATCGATAGTAAGGCTAATTCGTCGCAAGAATATTATGTCTAATTTGAATGGTGTTACATGGTTTTCAAGGAGTGTATGGATTATATTATGGTGAAATTTAGTGTATTCTATAAGAACAATCTCTATGCCAAACCTCAAAATGGATAGTACCATATCTTGTTCATAAGACACATATTCTTTGTATGTTTCCTTTGTTGTGGCTCAAGCCCTCAGTACACATGATGCCTGGCAATGAAATGTAACAATTTGACTATTGAATGATAGTGTTATGTCACCCATGGTTAAGGAAATAACTTAATGTTCTTAGGTCCTATTTGAATCCTCTTAAAATTGAGATTCGTTACATAGTCCTTGAAAAAATACAAAAGACTTATGTAGCAGATATTAATTTGGTCTTTGTGTGGGACATTTTATGCCATTAATATGTTTTGTACAAAAATAATGGATCTTTGGGAGTACACCATGGTCAAGGAATTATGAACAAGGAACAAGGAACAAGGAATTAGGAACGAGGAACGAGGAACACAGAACAAGGAACAAGGAATGGAAATTGTACTAGGACTAGACACAGACAACAATGACCTGTGAATGGGGCCAATGTTGAAATGTTTTCAAACATTTTTTGTATGCATTGAAATTTGTCATTTATATACTATTCACATGACTTAATGATATGGGATGGTTTCTAGACTCAAATTTGACTGACACACCCACTTTCTTCCATCATCAATTCATCATGTAAACCATAAACCCTAATTTTCTTTCAAAGTACACAATTTGGTCGATGCAAGTTTTAAGTTTTCGTCAGTCTTTCTTCATTTTTCTTCTAGGTTCTACATTAATGTATATACAATGTATTTTTGTCATAGTTGTGATGAAAAATCCTTTTTTTTTGTTGATTTCTTAATCAACACCATAAAAATACTAGAGGCAGGCAACAATGACATGTGAATGGGGCAAACGTTTAAATTTTTTCAAACTGTATCTGTATGCATTGAAATTTGAACTGGATAGACTATTCACATCCCTTAACAATATTGGAGGGTTTATAGACTCAAATTTCACTCACACACCCACTTTATTCCATCATCATATCATCATGGAAACCATAAACCCTATTTTTCATATGTTCTAGTAGATATGTTAATGATTCCAAATTTCATATTTGTATTTGAATCAAGGTCCAACTAGCTTGCAAAGTATCAAATTTTAATTTCAATTTGATAAACCAAATATGAAATGAATCCAAGCATCATTTGATATCGTCGCAAGAGAGACAAATGTAAATAATCTTGCGACGAATTAGCTATACTATCGAGGAAAAATGATCGTCGATAGTATAGGTAATTCGTCGCAAAAATATTGTGTCTAATTTGAATGGTGTTACATGGTTTGCAAGGAGTGTATGGATTATATTATGGTGAAATGTAGTGTAGTCTATAAGAAAAATCTCTATGCCAAACCTCAAAATGGATAGTACCATATCTTGTTCATAAGACAAATATTCTTTGTATGTTTCCTTTGTGGTGGCTCAAGCCCTCAGTACACATGATGCCTGACAATGAAATGCAACAATTTGACTATTGAATGATAATTTTATGTAACACATAGTTAAGAAAAGAACTTAATGTTCTTATCTCCTATTTGAATATTCTTAGAATTGAGATTCGTTACATAGTCCTTGAAAAAAGACAAAAGACTTAATTTGGTCTTTGTGTGGGACATTTTATGCCATTAGTATGTTTTTTACAAAAATAATGGATATTGGGACTACACGATGGTCAAGGAACGAGGAACGAGGAAAAAGGAACAAGGAATGAGGAATGAGGAACACAGAAAAAGGAACAAGGAACATAAATTGTACTAGGACTAGACGTCGACAACAATGACCTGTGAATGGAGCCAACATTGAGATTTTTTCAAATAGTTTATGTATGCACTGAAATTTGTCATGGATAGAATATTCACATGCCTTAATGATATGGGATGGTTTATGGACTCAAATTTTACTAACACACCCACTTTATTCCATCATCAATTCATCATGTAAACCATAAACCCTATTTTTCTTTCAAAGTACACAATTTGGTTGACACAAGTTTTAAGTTTTCGTTAGTCTTTATTCATTTTTATTTTAGGTTATACATTAATGTATATACAATGTATCTATGTTATAGTTGTGATGAAAAATCCCTCTTTTTCGTTGATTGCTTAATCAACACCATAAAAATACTAGAGGCGGGCAACAATGACATGTGAATGGGGCCAACATTGAATTTTTTTCAAACTATATCTGTATGCATTGAAATTTGACCTGGATAGACTATTCACATGCCTTAATGATATGGGGGGTTTCTGGACTCAAATTTCACTCACACACCCAATTTATTCCATCATCATATCATCATGGAAACCATAAACCCTATTTTTCATATGTTCTAGTAGATATGTTAATGATTCTGAATTTCATATTTGTATTTGAATCAAGGTCCAGCTAGCTTGCAAAGTATCAAATTTTAATTTCAATTTGATAAACCAAATATGAAATGAATCCAAACATCATTTGATATCGTCGCAAGAGAGACGAATGTAAATAATCTTTGTCAGTAGAGTTCAGGTTCCTCCTACTTGGACTACATATAGACTTCAACTCCACTTCAAACTCCTTGCCATATGTGCATTGGAAAATCAACAAGGATTTAGATCCTAGAGTATAAGAAAGAGAGTCAATCCCAAAAACAAGGGTTTCTACAAAAGGAACTAGTCATAAAAATCGAAAGCTAAATTCTCAAGATAATGCTCTATCATAAGGGTACTAGAATAGTTGGCTTCCTTTCTCCAACATTTGAATCCAATTCATACTATCACAAGTTGGTTAAGTTTGTTGGCAATAATTATTAGGTTTGTACAATTGAGTGGATCTCGTAAACCCGGCTTAGGAGTGCATAATTAATGCTCATTTTTTACTTTTTACAATTTTTGGAAGACACCCTGCCTTTCTTAAAGGAAACACATGGGTACCAGTGCATTTCTCAAAGGAAGAATGTGGGTATGAGAAAAAAAAAAAATTAACATATGTTTCATGTGGATAAAAGATATTCAATGGCTAATATCTTGGGCAACAAGGAATCCATGGTCATTGTTAACCAAATAATGTTATAACATGAGGTGCTTTCAACTTTAAAACACATGTCCTTTAAGGAGCAGATTTAATGGTTTAATGGTTATTGGCCTCCTTCATTGACGTTGTGCCAATGGATCCACTCAAAATGGAAAAATAATTATGAGATTCCTCTCTGCTCCAAAGGTGTTTTTTTAATTCATATTTTCGATCATGCTGCTTATAAGAAAGTTTTAGAGTAGGGCCCCTGGTTTTAGGGAAGAGTGGGGTTTTTTATATCTCCTTGATTTCAAAATTTTGATCCTAACTCTATGTCAATTACTAGAATGAAACTTTGGGTACAACTCCCAAACTTTCCATTTCATTCTTGGTATATATCAATTTTTTAGGATATTGAGAATACTTTGGACAGTTACATAAAAGCAAATTTGGAGATTTATAACGAGATTGTGTACATACACCTACATCTTATATGTTGAAATAGACCTGAGTAAGTGTCTTCTAGATAAAATGACCCTCAAATGAAAGTTTTAGGTGGATTCAGGTATTGAATTATGAGAACACAACATTCTAGTGTTGAATTCATCAACTTACAGAACATCTACACGATATTTATCCCCATACACGAGCTCATCCTTCAAGGGAAAAAGGGACCAAATCCAAATAAAAAAATTAGAATTTTCCTAAGCAACCAATGTGAGATGATGAAGTTTCTCTTGCTAAGGAAAATCAACAACCATTGAATTAAACAAAATTTGATATAGTCTTCATAGAAGAGTTAATTGGGGAACCTTGTCCTCCCTCAAAGGATGGAGTAGAGGCCATTGATATTGGGTTTTCCTTCTCAAATATGAAAATTGTACCTGATGCCCCTCCAGGGGGAATGAAGTGACTTCATGAAACTAACATATCTGATTCTGATAAGGATATGACATCAAAGTGGTCATCGTGATGTCATACCATGATGTTATAGATGCTTAAAAGAAAGGCTATGGTAAACATTCCTTGTATCCTTCATTCTTTATTACAAACACTTACTCTTAGGTTTTTTTCTTCATATATCTATATCAATTATACTTTCTAAAAAATTATATATGTTTCATGTCCTTGAATCTATGAGGATTTAATCCCTCTCTTTTCAAAACATATAAGCATATTTCCATTTAGAAAATCATGATAGAAGGTCATCATCAAGATGATGAACCGATTATTAAATAAAATAATTTTAATTAGTATGTAAACCTTCCTTAAATTACTTCAACATTTTTAATCACCCATTTAAAAAATACCCCAAGACGCCATGGATATGGTTGTGTTTATTGTTTTAATGGTTGCACATGATGGGTCTTAGGTTCATGGTTGCACATGATATGGTTGTGTTTGTTGTATCAATGGTTGTACATGACTCTTATGAATTTTTTTTTGGTTCTATATAAATAATTTAGGACCTAGATGTCATATTATATGGATCAATGGCCATGCACAAGGCTACAAATTAACCACAAAACATGCCCTGTATAGGAGGTCAATATCCTTAGAGTGGGATATGGGTTCCATTAGAATTTTTTTTTCAAGACAGGTGGGTCTCATACCATGGTTCGGGGGAGAAATCTAGGGAATTATTCCCTAGATTAATATTATTGATCTAATGTGCCACAATCAAGTCCTTAAACCACAACATAGACCCTTTAAAGTGGACCTTTGGCATACAAGTGGACTATATTCATGAACCTAAGACCCATCCATGATTATCAAGAAGACCTCATAATGTCACCCATATTCAACTAATTGGATGCCAAAGACTCCCTAGAGAGGACTCGTGTCATAGTTTTTAGTTGTTTTTAGATGGTGGTTCATGAGATTGAGAAGGTTTAGTTAGGGCTTTAGGCCATCGTTTCCAACTTTCCATGTTTATGCCTCTACACCCATTTTCAATGTACAAAACCTAATCATGATGCCTATATCCCTCTTAAATGCCAATTAAGTTATGTTATGTTGGTTTGAGGACTTGTTCAAGTCTCTTGATGACAACTTGTTCACCCATCAATGGTCTTGTGTGGTGACCTGAGGACTTGCTCATGGTGCTTGAGCTAGATATGGAATAGAAATTGAATTGATTTCATCTTATGATTTTTTTTGTGGTTCTATATAAATAATTTAGGACCTAGATGTCATATTATAGGGACCAATGGCCACGCACAAGGCTATAAATTAACCACAAAACATGCCCTCTATAGGAGGTAAATATCCTTAGAGTGGGATATGGGTTCCATTATAAGGCTTTTTTCATGACAGGTGTGTCTCATACCATGGTTCAGGGGAGAAATATAGGGAATTATTCCCTAAATTAATATTATTGATCTAATGTGCCACAATCAAGGCCTTAAACCACAACATAGACCCTTTAAAGTGGACCTTTGGCATACAAGTGGACTATAGTCATGAACCTAAGACCCATCCATGATGATCAAGAAGACCTCATAATGTCACCCATATTCAACTAATTGGATGCCAAAGACTCCCTAGAGAGGACTCGTGTCATGGTTTTTAGGTGTTGTCGATGGTGGTTCATGAGCTTGAGAAGGTTTAGTTAGAGCTTTAGGCCATTGTTTCCAACTTTCCATGTTTATGCCTCTATACCCATTTTCAATGTACAAAACCTAATCATGATGCCTCATATCCCTCTTAAAGGCTAATTAAGTTATGTTATGTTGGTTTGAGGATTTTTTCAAGGCTCTTGATGACAACTTGTTCACCCATCCATGGTATTGTGTGGTGACCTGAGGACTTGTTCATGGTGCTTGAGCTAGATATGGAATAGAAACTGCATTGATTTCATCTTATGATTTTTTTTGTGGTTCTATATAAATAATTTAGGACCTAGATGTCATATTATAGGGACCAATGACCACGCACAAGGATACAAATTAACCACAAAACATGCCCTCTATAGGAGGTAAATATCCTTAGAGTGGGATATGGGTTCCATTAGAAGGTTTTTTGCATGACAGGTGGGTCTCATACCATGGTTTGGGGGAGAAATACAGGGAATTATTCCCTAAATTAATATTATTGATCTAATGTGCCACAATGAAGGCCTTAAAACACAACATAGACCCTTTAAAGTGGACCTTTGGCATACAAGTGGACTATAGTCATGAACCTAAGACCCATCCATGATGATCAAGAAGACCTCATAATGTCACCCATATTCAACTAATTGGATGCCAAAGACTCCCTNAGACCTCATAATGTCACCCATATTCAACTAATTGGATGCCAAAGACTCCCTAGAGAGGACTCGTGTCATGGTTTTTAGGTGTTGTCGATGGTGGTTCATGAGCTTGAGAAGGTTTAGTTAGAGCTTTAGGCCATTGTTTCCAACTTTCCATGTTTATGCCTCTATACCCATTTTCAATGTACAAAACCTAATCATGATGCCTCATATCCCTCTTAAAGGCTAATTAAGTTATGTTATGTTGGTTTGAGGATTTTTTCAAGGCTCTTGATGACAACTTGTTCACCCATCCATGGTATTGTGTGGTGACCTGAGGACTTGTTCATGGTGCTTGAGCTAGATATGGAATAGAAACTGCATTGATTTCATCTTATGATTTTTTTTGTGGTTCTATATAAATAATTTAGGACCTAGATGTCATATTATAGGGACCAATGACCACGCACAAGGATACAAATTAACCACAAAACATGCCCTCTATAGGAGGTAAATATCCTTAGAGTGGGATATGGGTTCCATTAGAAGGTTTTTTGCATGACAGGTGGGTCTCATACCATGGTTTGGGGGAGAAATACAGGGAATTATTCCCTAAATTAATATTATTGATCTAATGTGCCACAATGAAGGCCTTAAAACACAACATAGACCCTTTAAAGTGGACCTTTGGCATACAAGTGGACTATAGTCATGAACCTAAGACCCATCCATGATGATCAAGAAGACCTCATAATGTCACCCATATTCAACTAATTGGATGCCAAAGACTCCCTCGGGAGGACTTCTGTCATGTTTTTTAGGTGTTGTCGATGGTGGTTCATGAGCTTGAGAATGTTTAGTTAGATCTTTAGTCCATTGTTTCCAACTTGCCATCTTTATGCCTCTACACCCATTTTCAATGTACAAAACCTAATCATGATGCCTCATATCCCTCTTAAAGGCCAATTAAGTTATGTTATGCTGGTTTGAGGACTTTTTGAAGGCTCTTGATGACAACGTGTTCACCCATCCATGGTCTTGTGTGGTGACTTGAGGACTTTCTCATGGTGCTTGAGCTAGATATGGAATATAAATTGCATTGATTTCATATTATGAATTTTTTTGTGGTTCTATATAAATTATTTAGGACCTAGATGTCATATTCTAGGGACCAATGGCCATGCACAAGGCTACAAATTAACCACAAAACATGCTCTCTATAGAAGGTAAATATCCTTAGAGTGGGATATGGGTTCCATTAGAAGTTTTTTTTCATGACAGGTGGGTCTCATACCATGGTTTGGGGGAGAAATATAGGGAATTATTCCCTAAATTAATATTATTGATCTAATGTACCACAATCAATGCATTAAACCACAACATAGACCCTTTAAAGTGGACCTTTGGCATACAAGTGGACTATATTCATGAACCTAAGACCCATCCATGATGATCAAGAAGACCTCATAATGTCACCCATATTCAACTAATGGGATGCCAAAGACTCCCTAGAGAGGACTCTTGTCATGGTTTTTAGGTGTTGTTGATGGTGCTTCATGAGCTCGAGAAGCTTTAGTTAGGGATTTAGGCCATTGTTTCCAACTCGTTAGACCTTAATACTAATTATTGGTTCATGTATGGGTTATTTTCCCATCTTTCCACCTAAGTTTCATAATTTTTATAGTGATAAGTACTAAAATAAATTACCCCTTCATAAAAAAATCAAAGAGTAAATATCTATTCTTAATACAATTTAAAAAAACAAATAATGAAATCCTTTAGTTATAATAATTATTACTTATTTTGTTATATGTAATCTACTCAATATGAAAATGTAGAAATAACCTTCAATTTCACCCATACGATTTGAGGTGGAGAAAGGGTTTGGTAAGGCAGATTTATTAATTATTATGGAGGTTTTTTTTAAGGGGGAAACATAATTCGATTTCACCCATATGCACCATACGCTTTGAGGCTGAGTCAAGGTTTGGTAAGGCGAGACTGAGCAGGCCAAGCAGACTGAGAAGACCGAGACCGAGACCGAGCAGACCGAGCAGATAGAGCAAGGAGACTATGTTAGCTATCTCTTTCTTAATCTATTCGAGGGTCGGGTCATCCATCTCCTACTTACTCTAATTGACTAGGGTCGGGTCATCCGAGACTGATCATACCGGGAAAGGAGCTGCGAGATTGTCGAGAGCTTGCACCCATACGATTTGAGGAGACAGGATCTGGTAATGCAGGATTTCTTTAAGGTACCATTGTCGAGGGAAAAGAGGCACGAGAGGTGCATTTGAGGCCGAGGGAAAGGAGGGAAGTATCATATCGAGAAAGGAGGGAAGTATCAGACCGAGAAAGGAGGCTTGAGACTGTCAAGGGAAAGGAGGCGCGAGACTGTGGGAAATAATGGTGAGTATAACCTTTGCACACTCAAATTTTGCATGTATTTGATAATTAATAAAAGGGAGCCATGCTCAACCTAGGTTTTGGGAATATTTTTTCACCACTATTCCATCACATCCAAGCCCTACTTCAACATTTTGATTTAACTCATTTGCTAATTTTTCGAATAGAGACAATGATCAAATCTTCCATTTTGTCTCTTGTTATTAATGGAAAATCAACAACTCAACACACCTATCTTACGATACATATGGATACAATTATTGATAAGTGACAACATTGTCATCAAGTTGGCCATGTGGAGACAAAATGATTTAATCTCCATCCAAATCATCATTGTGGCAAGACAAGTAATCTTTCAAACAAATGTTGAAAGAAAAATAAGGTCAAAAGGTAAACAATTCACTACATGAGCTCTTGGAAATGGAATTTATAATCTAAGACTTTTCATAAGTCTTATTTCTTATTTCAAACATAGGTAAAGACATGGGAATTTTGATTATTGAACTTTTTTATTAAGAGTTTTGGCTCATTTTGAGATAAACCACATCGTTAGAATTTCGAGAAAATGAGTAGGTTGGAGGCATAATTTTGCCTCATTGAAAAATAGACTCACCATAAAGGTTGAGTTTGTCCATTTATTAAGGCAATCCTCAAATAAAATCTATACAATAAAATATAGGAAGTTATAGACCAACATTATAAAAATATTTTTTTGTATTATATATCATCAACTGTGCACATCATCGTCCACCTTAGAGATCATCCACCATGCTCCATCCATCTCATCCATCTTTGTCCCTACACCCTTTTTCACATTCAATGACAACATGACAAATGGACTAGGTGATGAGGTGGTAGCCTAGGCTAACTAATATGTTGCATTCCTCACATCCAATGATGATGTGACACATGGACCAAGTGATGAGGTGGAAACCATGTCTAAATCACAAGTTGCATTCTTCACATCCAATGAAAACATGACATGTGGACCAAGTGGTAATAGGAGCTAACTAATCCACCCATCTTCTCTCCTTAATCCTTATTCACATCTAATGACAACTTGACATAGGGACTAGATGATGAGGTGGCAACAAGGATAGTTGAAATTTGGCATTCTTCACATCCAATGGTGGCATGACACATTGACCAAGTGATGAGGTGGTAAATTAAGGTAACTGACAAGTATAATTATTCACATACAATGACAACATGATGCATCCAATATAGTCATCAATTCTATCATCCTTGATATGGATTCTTCCTCACTTGATGGATCCAAAAATTCATCTAGAGCCTTGAAATTATTCTTCTTTATCAAATTTTCTTAAAGTTTATATGGATTCATTAACATATTCTTTTTGTATTGTCAAATATGAGTACATATTGTTTTCTTTCCTTCCAAGTTTTATTTGAGGGGTTTTTCACAAAAGTGCATCCTTCCCTTTTCTTATTCCCAATATAGGTAAAAAAAAAACCTTCTTAATATCTGACTTATCCTCCATGTCAACCACCTCGACCTCTTCTTCTTTCACCATAGACACCTCTTCTTATATAGTCACCAACCCCTCTTCACCCTGTGCAACCTAATTCTTGTCTATTGTTTGTATGTGATATATTGTCTAATATTGTGGCTTGTTTCTTTCATTGTCCTAACATTAAAATGTGTTGTGGGTATTATCTTGACAAATGAAACACATTGTTTTCTTGGTATTCCTTAGATTGTGGGGACCATCTCAAGAGAGACCATCAATGGCCATAGGGATAGAGACTGTCTTATTTAGAGAACACTAAAAACTACACAATTTGTACAACTCAAGAAAAAATTAATATGGCGGAAAATACAAAATTCTATGCCTTTACCATAACTTAAATATTTTTTTGTTACATGTTCTATACATATGAATTATTCGCATGAGGTGATTATTATAGTCCTTGCTTTGCAAGGACTAAAAATAGGAGATTATGTATTTGAATCATGTTTTCTTAAAAAGAGGAGAGGATGGATTTTTGAATCGTGTTTTCTTTTGGTCCTGTTATCACACAGTTTGTAGGAAAGGTTTAGGTATATTGAAGTCAAGGTTCAAACTGGCGTAACAGGAGCTTCCCCACCCATTGTCACCTCGATGGGGAGCTCTTTCTATTTAGGGTGGCTAATCCCAAGGGAGACGTCCCTAGTAATCTGGGGCTCTGAAGGGAAAGGATCTAGGGTTCAAGGATCAAAGGTTAAGGCAAGCTTTTCCCTTCACAAATTACTGCCAAATGGATAGTCAAAAGAAGGTAATTCCACTGAAAAATGCACCTGTTTGCGAGACAAGTCAAATGAAACTAAAACGTGCTGCAGTGGTTAGTAAAACATCAATGACTATCTTTAACATATATGAGCAATATCGAATGTAATTATTGACGAAGTCAATGATTGCAAATAAAGACCATGGTATATAATATTTCTTCTTCAATAAATACAAAATGATAAAGGCATTCAATGTATGAAACAAATCCTTTTATTATCGCAATGCAACAAATATCATAAATCTGCTCATATATATAATGTTGCTGCGTCAAACCTGCTAAAAGGTGACGTCAGCCCTATTTCAGCTAGACAAATAAGTGGACCTTTTGCTAACTAAAACAATGAAAATGTTCAACACTTAAATGTTTATCAAAGGAGGGCAAAGCCACAACGTTTGCACTTAAACAAGGGTTAAGAAGAGGCTTGA
Source organism: Picea sitchensis (assembly GCA_010110895.2). NCBI lineage: Eukaryota > Viridiplantae > Streptophyta > Pinopsida > Pinales > Pinaceae > Picea > Picea sitchensis. Next base: position 184,323 of record SNQJ01S0001193.1, read on the forward strand.
CGTCATCAATATTGCTGCTGCTACAAAGGTGACGTCAGCCCTAATTTGTGGTTAGTTTATGATGGCAAGGAAGTGGACGTTTTTGCAAATTGATCCAGTGAAAAGATTCAACGCATCAATGCCAATCAAAGGATGACCTAGCCTCAATTTTTATACCAATCAAAAGTTCAATATAGGCATGACGTCATCTTAGGGTTAGGGTTAGTGAAATTGCTAGGGTTAGTTAGGGTTTCAAATCAAGAAAGTTTGAAAGATTTTTTTAAGCATAAAAGACTCAACATTTAGTTCTATACTAGTGCCTTAGGGTAAATGGAGTCAAGGAGTAAGGCTAATGGCTTGGGAGAATCTAAATCTAAAGACGGGAGAGTTAGGATTGATGGTGCTGCAATGGCAGGGCCACCAAGTCAAAACCCTAAGGGGAGGAGGCTCATTCCGGTGTAGCTAAAGCTAGGCCTCATGCTCCTCCCTCTTTACTTAGAACTCTTTGGCAAAACGGCTAGGTTCAAACTATAAGTCTAGGGCTGAAAAGTGCTGCTTGGGGACAAGGCTTTTCAAACCCTAAGGTCAAAACCCTAGGTGTAAACTAAATTAGGCCTAGGACGTCTTCCTCCTTCAACTTATAATTCAAATCTAACTCAGAAACAAGTTAGATTTGAATTATAAGTTGAAAAAAGAATGGCTAGTGTAGGCTATGGCTAGGCTAAACCTTCTTTTAATCATCAAATCTAACTCAGAAAAAAGAATGGCTAGTGTAGCTATGGCTAGGCTAAACCTTCTTTAATCAATGGCTAAATAAGTTTTTATCATGGGGACATGAATCCATGACCTACTTGTGTGTTGGCTCCCTAGGGTTTCAATGATTGAGCATAATAATAACAATGTAACTATACATGTAAGATATTTAATCAACAACCATTCAATCAAGAATTTTTGATGAGAAAAACAATTACAAATTCATGAAAAAGCTTATCAAACCCTAGTTGTAACACCTTCCAATGATAAAAACACCATATGCATGCCAAATATGATCCTTCCAAGTGTAGCGCCTCACTCCAAGAGCAAATATCCAAGACAAAAGATAAAAAGTGTCACTCTCACAAGAGAGCAAGTTGTGTTATATGAAAATGAGGCTAAAACGTCCTCAATTTATATCATCCTCATGACCTTTAATTAACAAAATAGGCCATTAAAAATAGCCGACAAGGCTGACTTATCATTATTCAATTATTTGTCACATTAAATGCTAAAAATGCCAAAATGAGCTAAAAAATGGAGACGTCAGGCCCCTATAAGGGATACGTTGGCCCCTTCAGGGCATAATCATCATCCAGCAAGGAAGACGTTGGCCCCTCTAGGGCTCCTGCAACCTGCCATGTGTGCCAAACAAGACCAGCACACTGCCATCTGCTCCAGAAAATGTCCAGCCTGTCCTGGGTGGCGTCCTATCCATCAAGGCCATCATCTCATCTGCAAGGGGTTGATCCCCATAGGTCAAATCTCTGCCACAATGTCCTGATGAGGGTGTCCTTATTCTTATCTATGTAGGGGCTCATCATCACTCTATCCTGCCTCTGCCATCCCAGCAACCATCTAATGGGCTCTTCAGCCCCATGGAGGTCCGAGCTAATCATCTCCCCATGTGCACCGATCCTCTGGTACCTGTCCACCGGGTCTGGTCCTGCACATCAAAGACTACGCCCTCCATGGGCTCATCAGTCCTAGATATCATAGCAATGTAAATCATATCTCATCATTAAAGTTATCAAACATATGCGTGAAATCCCTAACATATCATCTAAGAGCTCAAAGACATTACACAGATCTACTATACAAAGCTAAGGAAACCAACAGGACAACCTATTGGGATAATACCCACAAGAGATGGAAAGTTTCCTCAAAAGATTATTCAAGACATGTTAAATGAGGTGATATGGTTCTAGGGATGTCTAGTCACAGGGCTGGTGTTGTCTGTGGGTGCCTTTGTAGGAGGCGAGCTGTACCCGTCATGGATGCAATTTTTCCAAGCCCTTTTATTGCCTTATCTTTCTTTTATTGCTTTTTCTTTCTTTTTTACTACAAGGTCTGACCAGAGGACACTTCCTTGGCTTGGTGGCCAGAGCTGATAGCGTTACCCACTGGTATCTTCGCAGAAATGAGAAGGCTGGCTCGTGATGAGACCCCCTTTCCTTTGGCCATGCAACCAAAGGTCACTGCCCTGGCTTGGTGACCAGATAGTGGCAATGCCATACTGCTAAATACCTATGAACATAATGGGTCGGCTTGTGATGAGACCTCCCATCCTCTTGGTTAGGTCTTGTTTTTATTATTATTATTTTCTTAGGGTCCCTTAGTTTCTTATCGAGAGGCTTTTTATTGCCTTCTCGGGGATCGCCTGGGTGAAGCATCTCTAGGTTTCATTTCCTATGGATTTTATCTTTTACCAGCTGCTTTTACCCCCTGGGCCTTTAGCCCCTTCTTCCCACAAGACAAATTGTAGCCTGAGAGGTCATCCTAATGGCCAGACTAGGGGAATGGGATGGATGAGCGGGGTATAAGATGTAAAAGTGATAAGATGTTGGGAGCAGATGATGGCTCTACAAATCCCCCTTGGTGGCTAACCAAAACCCATGAATACCATCTTGCTAAGTTACCCCATCAATCACCCCAACAATGGTCAAGTGGATTAGTGTAAGATCCAAGCAGCCATCTGAAATGGAAGGAACCTAATGCATATATAAGAAGGTTATAACGATCAAATATGACACATACCATGATACCTCGGACCAATTACCTCATGGAGAAAGAGTCCTCTCTGATGCAAGCCCAGGCCGGTGGTGATGGAAACTTCTACTGCTGACAGGACAGATCTGACGAACAAGAAGAGAGATGGGCCCTCCAGGGCCATGCTCAAGCCAATCTCGCTCTCGGTACTCCATGTCTAGGACCATGTGGGCCTCGAGACATGATCTCCTAGTTATCCCTAGATATCGGGGATAACATCTGGCTCCAACTTGAGGACATGTGCTAATTGTAGAGCACATGAGAACCTCAACAATCTCTGGCGTAGACCTGTGACCTGCTCACACTTGACAAGAAAGCATCAGCGACAAAAGGTGGGGTGGTATTGCCACCCTGTAAAGCAATAGCATGTGCATATAGGCAATCATAAATGAAAATAGAAAGTAAAGGACTTACCTGTACTTACCTGTTGGCTGCAGGTTGGTGTAATCAAACAACCAATGAAGGCAATCCAGCAACGCTCCCTGATACCTGCCTTTGTGCTTCATCATAAACCAAAATAGTGATACATCAAGCAAAAAAATGTCATGAGTTAGAACATACATGATATCATCGGAAAAGTTAGAATTTATGTCATGGAGGCGGGTGGGAGGGATAAAATCTTGCCAAGTCCATCTCTGAGAAAAGTACTCAATCCTATCCAAGAAAGGGTCATGAAAAGTACAAGGTTCAGAAAACGGACTCAAAGGGCCTGTAGACTGGTTACCTAGGACATCCTCACACTCCAAGGAAAGAAATGAAAAACTTTTAGTAGACGACTGGAAAATTACCAAGGGAAAGTTAAAAAACTGAATTGATCTAGCATTACCCAACCTAAAAAAGGTATTTCCCAACTACACCCTGAATGGAAAAGCAAGGCAAAGTAATAACAGGTGGTTGGGGTAACAAATCATGAGAAACCTTCTTGAGGCAAACAACATCCTTACTTGTATTAAAATCTGAGCACAGTGGTGTTTGGCAATCATCTTCATGTAAAAATTCCAAGTGCTCAACAGGGTACTCATCAAACATCTCAAGGTAAGACTGACAATCATCTGAAGAAAGAGGTACTAGGTCATCCTTGGTGTTCTGAAAGGTACAAGTAAAAACCTCATCTCCTTGTTGCCATTGTTCGGGAGTAATCTGCTGTGACAACTGCAAGGGAAACAACTGGAGATGACTCTCAGTGTCATAGATGGGATCTAGGTCGTAACCAACTATATCCCACCTTCGTCTCCCAACATGTATGAACTCATCAAAATCAGCTATGTCAGTATCAGCATCATAACATGGGGGAGTCAAAACATCCAATACTTTTTCACTCTTTGTGTCATAAGGCAAAGAACCATTTAAAACTTGGAAGGGGGAACAATATACCTCGCTTAATCCTTCCTGAACAAGAGCTTCAAGTATTTGGATATCATCATCAGATGGAAGATCTCCCTCTACATCTTCAGTTTTGAAACATAGGGGATCTGGCTCATCCAAGGGTTCCATTCCTTCTTCATTCTCTGAGTCATAAAACAAGGCATCATCAAAAGAATCAAAATAACTTACTTCATTTTCTTCATCTTGTGCAGGAGTGATAGGATCTTGGAGAGCTTCATCAGGCTGAGGAGTGATCATTGGTGCTTCATCCTCATAATTCCCGTTTCCGGTTACATCTTCATTGCATTCTATTGGATTATGGGAGGTATATTTCTCCTCTTCAAGGGGTTGATAATGGTCTTCCCAAACCTCATCTCCTACATCAGAGGGTCCCTGACATTGATCATGATAAGCTCTTCTGAGATCATCTACAATCTCAGTTGTGAACCCTTTGTGGTGCAAGGTTACCATGAGGTTCTGAAGGACATCTTCATACGTCTGCAAATCTGGTTTAGTAAATTCGATAAACTTATTTATGAGTTGTATGAACGATGATATACCCCTGTCCTTGTAACAACTCTTAAAATGTTTTTGTAAGTAGGGTGGCAGGGTGAGCAAAAACAACTTTATAAGAGCATCCTCTCCTCCCAACTCTATCTCGCTCAAATATTCCAAAAAATTTACTATGTGAGGAGCTGGGAGACCCAGAAACGTTGGAGAGTTGTCTAACCATCTATCATCAAAGTAATTTGGGTATCCTTGAAAACTTCTGAAATCAATACTTGGATACATTTGTTCCCAGTATGCCATGATCCCATAATTTTGAGAGTATAACAGAAGGTAATGTGGCACACTAAGAAAAGTCAGTGCAGTCGACAGATAGTTTTCCTGAAACTACCAAAGAAATAGGGGGAAAAGATAGTGGAGTTGCCAGGTAAGATTACAAGAAAGGCTTCTAAAGAAAGGCTTCTAAAGAAAGGCTTACCAAAGGTTTTTCGTTGAGGAATATAGACTCAGTGTTCCCCGGCAACGGCACCAAAATGTTATCGCACAGTTTGTAGGAAAGGTTTAGGTAGCTTGAAGTCAAGGTTCAAACTGGCGTAACATGAGCTTCCCCACCCACTGTCACTTCGATGGGGAGCTCTTTCTATTTAGGGTGGCTAATCCCAAGGGAGACGTCCCTAGTAATCTGGGGCTCTGAAGGGAAAGGATCTAGGGTTCAAGGATCAAAGGTTAAGGCAAGCTTTTCCCTTCACAGATTACTGCCAAATGGATAGTCAAAAGAAGGTAATTCCACTGAAAAATGCACTTGTTTGCGAGACAAGTCAAATGAAACTAAAACGTGTTGCAGTGGTTAGTAAAACATCAATGACTATCTTTAACATATATGAGCAATATCGAATGTAATTATTGACGAAGTCAATGATTGCAAATAAAGACCATGGTATATAATATTGCTTCTTCAATAAATACAAAATGATAAAGGCATTCAATGTATGAAACAAATCCTTTTATTATCACAATGCAACAAATATCATAAATCTGCTCATATATATAATGTTGTTGTGTCAAACCTGCTAAAAGGTGACGTCAGCCCTATTTCAACTAGACAAATAAGTGAACCTTTTGCTAACTAAAACAATGAAAATGTTCAACACTTAAATGTTTATCAAAGGAGGGCAAAGCCACAACGTTTGCACTTAAACAAGGGTTAAGAAGAGGCTTGACGTCATCAATATTGCTGCTGCGACAAAGGTGACATCAGCCCTAATTTGTGGTTAGTTTATGATGGCAAGGAAGTGGACGTTTTTGCAAATTGAGCCAATGAAAAGATTCAACACATCAATGCCAATCAAAGGATGACCTAGCCGCAATTTTTATACCAATCAAAAGTTCAATATAGGCATGACGTCATCTTAGGGTTAGGGTTAGTGAAATTTCTAGGGTTAGTTAGGGTTTCAAATCAAGAAAGTTTGAAAGATGTTTTTGAGCATAAAAGACTCAACGTTTAGTTCTAGACTAGTGCCTTAGGGTAAATGGAGTCAAGGAGTAAGGCTAATGGCTTGGGAGAATCTAAATCTAAAGATGGGAGAGTTAGGCTTGATGGTGCTGCAATGGCAGGGCCACCAAGTCAAAACCCTAAGGGGAGGAGGCTCATTCCAGTGTAGCTAAAGCTAGGCCTCATGCTCCTCCCTCTTTCCTTAGAACTCTTTGGAAAAATGGCTAGCTT
>SNQJ01S0001193.1:200761-211300 GCA_010110895.2 Picea sitchensis
ATCTACTGCTGTTGTCTATGATCTGAAACTTGCTCATTATATAGATCTGTTGTTATTTAGTTTAAAGCTTTGCAGGTAGATCTACTCTCTTCAGATCTGAATGTTACAGCTATCTAAGTTTGTGTGTAAGCTGTCTTCTCTAACTGCTTAAGTTCAGATCTAGTTATGTTTCATGCAGCTTTATGGATTCTTATGTATGCTCATCTTGTTGTTTCTGAGCTATTGGTTATTTCACCTTTGTTCTTCAGATCTATTTCATAATAAGTCTAAAGCTGTCTTTTAAGATTTAAAATGCTAGTTAATTATTTTAAGTCTTGGATTCTTAGATCTAACAGTTGCTGATCATTGAAAATTTTAATTTGATACTGTTCTGCTTTATTACCCTAAAATCTAACAAATATTAATTTGTTCATTTACATTTTTCAGAATCTATCGCGGTCCACAATTTTATCTTGCCATAACATACCACAACAAGAAAGTCATAAAATCAAATAATTATTTTTGAATTAATTTAGATATCCAGTAGTCTCATGATCGTGATTCTACTTTTTCAGTAATATTTCATATTTCTCTTTCATTTTTGTCAAAGAGAATAATACATTCTATTTTCATTGCAGAAACAAAGACAATCCCACATAAAAGATAGTCACACGCAGATTCGTCCAAAAGTACAAGAAAACAAAATACTTATCTGAAAAAATTATGGAAATTATTTTAATTTTGTTTTGGAGGAAATTATGTCTACCCTTAGAGATCTAATTTGTCTTACATTGCCATCACACTTTCTGCTGTGCATTCTGCGATTCATCTTTTTGACACAATAAGGTTATTTTCCTTGGCCACAATTCTGACAGCACTGTCTCATTAATGCAAATGATATAGGTCCAAAAATACATATGCACAATATTATAACAGTTGACTATACTATCTTAGAAGATATTACAGGTGGCACAATTGCAGGTAGTGCAAACTGCATTCATCATTATAACAGCAATAAGTTGTGACGTTCCATAAACAGAATGTCCAGTCGATAACTATTCACGATTCCAACCAACAATCAACAAGTTCTGAACTTATGAACAATAAGAAGCTGCTACCTGAAGGCACTTATTGCAACAGAACACATGATTTCCATATTTTCAACTTTCAAGGTACTTCAAAAAGTTCCCAAGTAAGGCTAAACTAATTGATTGATTGGCCAAAAACCCTAGTTGCCAATGTATCATAAACCCTAGTTGACATTTTGAAATGGTCAGTCCCTTATGTCTGTACATACCAATATGTTAACTCAAAAAGTGCAACTATACTTTCGTAAAGCTTCCACAATGCACAACACATTGTCAATGCAAATTAATACAGCAATACAATGGCCACCAAATCAAGTTGACAGACAATCAACAAATCAAACAGTTAGTGATGTTATAAGAGAAGATAATGTACTATGAAAATATTCAAAGACTTTTCAAATATCACGAAAGACAAATATATCTCGAGAAGAGAATGCAAATCAAACACAAGTTACATCAATGTAGAAACTGGCCAACTCAAAGGACAGGTTCTCCAACTTCGACCCTCAAATTGACCTAGATATAGAAAGATTTGCAGCCTCTCAACTGGTTGTTAATTTTAGGCAACAGGTCAACATCCTTGCAAGGAAAACTTCGATTTGGATAGATCAACTAGGATTGTCAAGGTCAAATAACTTACACTTGGTTGAACCTTCAGGAGTTCTAAACAATGTAGAAGGAAATTTGATGGTCATCACCATTGATGTCTATTTTGAAGTCATCAACTTGGCATATGCAAAGAATGTGTTACAACAAAATCTAGCACCCCTGCATGGTGTAAAGTCCTAAGCATCAAGGGGCTAGTTTTGTGCACTCAGGAAGGTTACCCACTGTCACCACAGTAGCTCTTCCTCACACTTTGGTTGGCTCTTCTCCAACTCAAGGTGGGTTTCCCTAAAGATAAGACTGCTAAGGCTATGGAGTGGAGGCACGAGGTGATTTTTCAAGAGTAAGTCTTAACAAAATGGTGGTAGTAGTAGAATGGATTAATGGGTGGTGTGAGAACAAAAAGTGATGGAAAACCCCAAGACTGGTGCCTACCAAATATTGGGCAAAATGGAGTTAAAAAGGCATGGATCTCAGAGGGCTAATGCACGAATGTGTTAGGCAAATAAGGGCTGCTATGCGTGCCACAAATCAGCCTTAGCTTGCTGAAAATGGAAGCAAAAAATTATCTTTGGAGAGCTGGGAGTGCTACTCTAAAACTGTAAACAAAGCCATGAAGGTGACATTATATTGGTTCAAGCAACAACTTAGTTTGTTAGATGCAAGTTTGATATAACTGTTAGAAATAAAGAGATGTGCTCGTTTTTCCATAGACAATATAACAATATTATCACCCAACCATAGGCACAAAGGCCACCCCCGAGCACCTTAACCTTGACAGACAAAATAATTCTGGAAGCAGACCAATAGCCAACCAAGGTAGCGCACCTTTCTCCAAGGCTAGCACACCAAGCAAGAATAACCAAAGATCAAGCAGAAAGTCCAAACCATAACCAAGAGAAAGTCCAACCAAAAGCCAAAATCCCAGTTGCAGTAGCTGCAGCTGCACCCCCTCTCCAAACTTGCGCACCACTAGTCCTTATGCAGTTGTGAGAGTGAGTGTGACAAATGAGCTCCAACGCCCTCTATTTATACTGCTTTATCAAACTTGACTGGGCCGACTTCTCTTTCTAGAGGCTAATAACTCAATATTAAATATTCTCTTGAGCTGACTTGTCTTCTAGGGTTATCATCCAATGTTTTAGGGTTTCTCTTGCTTCCCGAAATATTCTAGTCTTGTCAAAGGTTACACGTGGAGGTTATTACCTCCCACAACTACCATAATATCAACAGTCCCTCCTAGCTAGGGAGGTATTAAAGGTAATGGTCTTGAGCACAAACAGACCATTCAACTAGTAGAATCATCATAGCCACACATGTTATCTCATGATCACGTAGATCAACTCAAGAGCAACATCATCACTATCGGTATCATCTGATAACATCAACTGCATCATCTCTCGAAGCCATACTCCATCTGAGTAATCGAGCATGATGCTGAATAAGTCACTCACTCCACAGAGTGATACAAGAGCCATTCTTCTAATTTGGACATATGTCCTAGGAGAATAAATGTTCCAACAGATGCTGGAAGCCACACCATGGGCTACAAGGACTATTCTTCTAATCCGGACATACGTCCTAGAAGAATGACTGTCCTGGACCATTTTCCCTCTAGCCACTATCGTGAACTCAGGGAAAATGGCTGTCCACCAACAATCTTTCCTGCCTGGATCATTCTCCACCTGGAGAATGTCTGTCCATCAGCACACTGACTATCCATCTAGCTGGCAATCATCTCCAACACTAGTGATAGTCTCCATGGCAATTAGAACAATGCCATCCAATAGAGCACAACTGTGTCTATCCATAGTAGTACACAACTACAACCCAGTGGTATACAACCACTCCTAGTAGCACATGGCTACTAACCAGTGACACAATCATTATCAGTGGATCACATCCACCACAATAACATACAACTATTGGCCAGAGACATACAGTCTCCACAATAATCATATCATCTGATATCAACAATATCATGATACAAACTGAGTCATCTCGACCATTCTTCCACTCACATCTGTGAGATATGGAATAACATATGCCCTTAGAAAGTAAAACATCAACCATGGGCTATCTGGACTATTCTTCCTAAGCATAGAAGAATAACTGTCCCTGATTTATGAGCTTGGACCATTCACCTAACTGGGCCATTCCTCCGCCACTAATCATAGTGCAACCTGGAGAGAATGAGTTTGCCCTAGGGAATGCCAGTCCCTGATTGCTAAATCTGGACCATTCACCTAACTGGGCCATTCCTTCGACACTAATCATAGTGCAACCTGGAGAGAATGAGTCTGCCCTAGGGAATGATTGTCTGGACCATTTCCTATGGAAATGACTGTCCTGCACCAACCTCCAAAACGGACCAGTCTTCGAAAATGCCCACAACTGTGAACTTCGAAAGAATGATTGCCTGATGAGGCGGACCATTCTACTTGAACACTACTTATAATGACTGCCAAGAAGAATGACTGTCCTAGACCATTCCCCCACACTAGCCACAAGGGGAATCGCTACCTATAGTATATCAACAATATATCAGACCATTTTCATTATGAAAAGGACTATCCGATCTGGACCATTTTCCGAACTGCAAAACGACTGTTTGTTAGAAATCTCGAACCACTTTCCCGATTGGAAAGGAACTGCCCAACCTGGACCATTTTCTGAATTGGAAAATGACTGTCCATAAATCAATAACATATCAGTGCTCCTTCCCAACCTGGGAGTAATCACTTCCTTTTTCAATAAGGGAGTAGTCTCCACGAGCCCCACGAGCCCCAACTTGTCCCTTAAGTACGCAAGCATTTCATCTTGGACAGAGGCTTTACCAAAATATTTGCTATTTGGTCATCTATGGAGATATACTATAGAACCACTTCTCCCCTTTGGACTTTATCATGGAGAAAATAATGCTTGATCTCAATGTGCTTCGACATGTCATGGAACACCGGGTTCTCTGAAACAGTGTTGCCAGAAGCGGGAGCGTCGGAAGCGTCATTTTTCAAAAATCCTCGGAAGCGAAGCGTCCGGGAAGCGTCTGTTATATATACATATAATTTTATATATATATTACATTTATATTCAAAAAAATATGTAGAAAGACAAACTAGTTGCAGAATATATGAAAACATGCATATTTGTACATCAATATAGATAGAAATGACATCCATACTACATAGTTCATCAATGATTAATCATTCGAGCATCAACCATCTAGATTCCAGATTCTAGCAATTACTAGATTCTAGAGTCCTCCATGTCATAATCATCAAGATTGGCATCACTACCACTGCTCTCTCCTCCATCCTCCTCCTCCTCCCCCATATCCAATGCAATCCGTGCATTTGTTGATGTGGAGAATGACCNAGGCTAAACCTTCTTTAATCAATGGCTAAATAAGTTTTTATCATGGGGACATGAAGCCACGACCTACTTGTGTGTTGGCTCCCTAGGGTTTCAATGATTAAGCATAATAATAACAATGTAACTATACATGTAAGATATTTAATCAACAACCATTCAATCAAGAAGTTTTGATGAGAAAAACACTTACAAATTCATGAAAAAGCTTATCAAACCCTAGTTGTAACACCTTCCAATGATAAAAACACCATATGCATGCCAAAGATGATCCTTCCAAGTGTAGCGCCTCACTCCAAGAACAAATACTCTTTGACTAGAGGATTCCTGGATCTTAACCCTGCGAATTTCAGCCTTAGGGCGTTTATAAATTATAGTATAAAACAACAATGGAAAGAGTACAATATTTCACTTTCGAACAGCCCAATCATTAAGGCAATCCAAGGAGAAAAGATTCCAAACACCCGGGATAAGTTTGAGCCCTCTAGGACAACTTATCCCAGATTTTTTTTTCTGAAAATTCAGTTTTACAACAGTTATAACAGAAGTAGAATAGCAGGTATAGCAGTAGCAAAACAACCCTTAGATTCTTCAATGATGATGTCAACACACTCAACAAATTGTCCTTTTACTTGTGTCAAATCAACAAGACATATATGGCTGCAAATAACAATACTAGAAGCATGGATGATTTTAGGGGCTAGATTTCGCTCATGGGCTAATTTCCCATGTTTTTTCCAAAAACGAGATTCACTATTTTAAAAATGATTCGCTCAAATTCCATAGGATAAAATTATTTTACCTTAAAACTTGCCAAAATTTTATAAAAAACTATATAAAATCCTTAGAAATTTGAATATTTTTACAAAAATATCGCCAAACATTTATAGTTCGCATATGAAGGATTAGTAAGATTCGCCAAGGTTTCTACATTTTAAAATAAAATTTCATCCCTTAAATTATCCCTGACTAGAACATATATGGCTCAAAATCAGATATGGAATTTGCACAAGTTTTCGACAGCTGATACTTCATTAATTTGCTCAAGAAGAAGTACAAGCACATACCATAGCCTTCTCTCAAGGCTAGTACAAGTCCACTAGCTCTCCAAAACCCTAGCTAGGGTAAACAAGAAAACCCTAGCTCAACCAAGGCGCTACAACATGCAAAAATCAGTGCAACAAATCCTCCAAGGCAAGATGTCCTCTTCTCTTCTTCTTCTCCATCAAAGATACCTAGGGTTTTATTACAAAAACCTAATCTCAAACCTCCAAGGGATAAACACTAACCCTAAACTTCCAAGATGCTCCAAGATACTCCAAGAAGACCAAGAAACCTTAGCAACTCCAAGTGAGAGAGAGATCAAGTACAAGTGAAGACCAAGATAGGGAGAGAAGACTAAAGTGCACTCCTCTCCAAGGTCACATCTCAACACAAGAGTGAATATGAATACGAGTACAAATATATATAATCATCATCTCCAATGTCTTCTTCTTCACAAGAGAAAACCCTAGTCACAATAGCAATCTCCAAGAAAGATATCCTCCTCCCATGTAACACTTCTCCTGGGGTTTCGTCATGAACTTATGAACATTAGCAAATCTCTCCACGAAGACAAGTACAAAGAGAAGAGATACAATGATGATGATGAATGAGAGGACTCTCTCTTTCCTCTCTATATATGAGAGGTAAGGGAGACCAACAATACAATGTGGGCAAAAGCCCTCACAAACAACCTAAAATGAAAACTTGCAGGCCAACACAAGTGAAGTGCTCAACTCCAAGGTACACATGTCATGCTCCAAGGTGATGTTGTATGCAATAAGCACTCCAAGATGTTGTAGCTACACAAGGTATGTCCACATTTCTCCATTACAAGCCTCCATAGACTCCATTGATCCACCCAAGCAATGTAATCCATTGGGTTAGCTGCCCCTTGCAAGAACACTATCACTGACCAGGCATCCCTGAGCCAACACGAAGTCTCCGAACAGGAATCCGAGCTATCCCATGCTATCTAAGGCCTGATGCCCTCCTCCAGGATGCACAACGCTACTCCTCCCAAGTAGGGTGTTCTCCAAGTAAGTGAACTCTCCATGTGGCCATCATGAAGGGCATCTACCAAACTGTCAAGAATACCAAGTCAACACCCAAATGAGGTCAAGTAATCAGTGATCAAGCTATTTCCACTGTGCAAATCTATCATGGACCATCGCCCATGCACCAATCCATATTGGACCATCCAGGGGCTAAATATACACCAAGTACCCCAAATCTCATGAAGCACCCCAAACATGGTGTAAACACTTTCGAAGTAACCTGAAAAACTAACAATAATAGGTGAAACACTAAATTATAAATGCCTTGGTTTTGTGTGGCAATGATGTCATAGTATCCTATTTTTGTCCAGATTTGCAAATAATAGAACATATACAATTGTAGCTGAGAGTTAATATTTTTCTGATGTAGTATCATCATGGAAGTTTATCCCTCCATATACAATTACCTCTTGATACTTATGCATTTACATGTTTTTCCATTGGTAGTTAATTATTATTAAACATAAAATAGTGGCAAGATCATTGTTTCCAAATTCTCTATATTTTTTTCAAATTCCCAAACATACCCCTGATCTTGTTCAATGCTTTCTGTAACTCCTATATGTGTTTACTTATGACATAATTTCTTGCATTGCATACTTTAGCTTATTTTTTGTGACGTATTTCTGGCACATATTGCGACTTTGGTTTGTATCTTTCACCATGATTTCATCTATATTAAGTCTTCATTTCTATTTCCCAACCTCATCAGTAAAGATTCAATCTTGACTCTCATCACTTAGGCTGCATTTTTGGTTCTTTTTCATTGAGAGTTCAGTATCCCTTTATGCAAGATATAAATTATTTTCCCTTAATTTAATGCTTTCCTGTATCCTTTGCTTGACATTTCTCTTATGTTTCTTATACTTGGTAACCATGTCTCCCCTATTTTAGGGGCTATCTAGGTACTTTAGGTGATTTGTCTTCATACGGGGATATCATAATCTAAAACTATATATGATGAATGGGCATGCTACAATACCATGCCATATATAGGTTACAGGTATGCTAACACATGCAATATGGTAACTGGGAATCAACCTTAAGTGCAAACCACATCTATATATATACTAAGACCAGTCAGTACAATGCTCAAACCAGGGATTGAACCCACTTCAAGCAAGTTGTCAGCCTGCACATGGAATAGCAACTATACACAGTCTATACATAGTGATTCTCCATAAATTAATCATAATTCCACTAAAGTCTAAATTAACTATATTCTAAATTTAATAACTTTGGATCGGAGTCACATGTTAGCAACAACATGTTGGTCTGATTTAGTGATATTACGTTCTGTAGTGTATTACAATTTACAACTAATCAGTAAATGGGTATTGTTCTTATCTTTAAGGATCTCAAGCTCTGTTGCACGAAACTCCTAAACTGCCCACGTACCAGTACCAGAAACATGGAAACGCTTTGGAAACTTCTCGGAAACTCCCAGGTGCCCATGAGGGTTGTGGGATCCATAGGAAGTATAAAGAACCCTAATATATGGAAAATGAAGACAAATTAACCTCTAATTCGTTTCTAAACCTACCTACAAATTAACCTATCATTCTTATTTTATTGCAAGGTAATGTGTTATTTAAAATCTCTCTCTCTCTCTCTCTCTCTCTCTATATATATATATATATTTCGTTTCCTCTGATGTACCCATTTGGGGGGGTCATGTTTCCAGGTGTTCCCATTTCTGAAACTTGTACATGTTTCATGCAACTTAGATCTCAAGTAATTGTATAAAACCCAAGAACCATGTTTATACAGACTTTCTTTCTTGACAAAAACAATTCTAATATTGACAGGAGAAACTTGAGCTGCTCTCCAGTCTTTTGGAGTGATTCTGATCCTTTTTGCACCTTTTTGGAAGTGGCTCTTTGAGGGATGTTTTATCTCACTCATAGTTTGAGCAGTGTCAGTGGGCTTCTACCATTAATTTCAAATCATAAGTTTCGAGCCAGTTTTGTTGTAACAACATAAGACTTCTGACATGCAATAGTTTCTTTTTGCTGCAGCTAATGTCCTACATGTTTGAGTTCATACTAGTAGAAGTCCGAGTCGTTTTCTGGGAAATTGTGTGCAAATAACAATTAATACTTGATTCTTTTTCTTACTGACAATAAATTTGTAAATGGAGAGTAGCCAAATATGATTATTATTTTTAATGCCTATCAGGGAATGTGGTTACCTGGATTGAATTTCAGTTTCAACAAAACTGGAATGCTAATTCCAATTCCTGAATCTATTTCAGGTCTGGGAGGGAGAGCGATAGTGATGCCGAAGACCTTGAACACACAGAAAAGCTTCGACATGTCAAAGCTGTCCTTGAGGAGGTTTATCTATTACTTTCTTCTCAGTTTCTTTTGTCTATTAAGTGTAGATAGCTTTTTACTATAGTATATAAATTGTTTCGGGTACATCCATTTGCTCTCCCAAGATTAGATCTTTAAAAAGGACTGTAAGAAGTATTTATACTAGATGCACGGCTTCAACTTGGAGTATTAAAAATGCAGATGCATCTATAAATATGTCAAGTCACCTGTTATCCACTTGACAAATGTTAAAAGATATATACAGAACAGGGTTATAAGCAGTCCTTTCTCCTAGTCAATCCAATCTGAAATATACAAGGATTGCTGCCATTAGACTGAAACAAACAAATAAATTTCTTAAAGTCAAGGGGTGTCATCATAATCAGATGAATTATCTGACTGTGCATAAGCTTCAACCTTGATATCTTTAATCTTGATTTCACAAGTCCACTTCTATCTCTTTCAGGAATCAACAGTCTTCACTAAGATGTTATGCAGCTGTACTGCATTTTATAGGAGGTGGTTGACACCTTGCGGGATACTGCACATCCAGAATAACTGAACTAGTTAATGTAGCAGAAACAGAATGTAATGTTCCCAAGTGGTTTTGCTTGGAACATTTGGAATTTGAGTGTTTTCTGGTTGTGGTATTTTGTCAAACAGTTTGCTGATTTGTCTTCTTAAGTTGCGCTAGGGTTTATAATGATGGTTTTTGTCTATGTTGCATTGGCTTTGGGGACGGGACGGCGGGGACGAGTTTACGGGACGGCTAGAGCGCACCCCCAAATTTTTCAGGGGACGGCAGGTCGGGGACGGCACTAATATATATATATATATATATATATAGAAAAATAATAAATATTAAAAAAAATTAAAATATTTAAATTTATTTAAAATTCAGTGATTCAACATATGCATATGCATATGGCATATGCCATATACATGAATGATAAATATTAAATATAAAACATTGAAATAATTTAATGAGCATTGAACTAGCAGACATTGTCTAATCATCATTGTCATTTGTCCATTGTTAGGACTCAAAAATAAACATACATTGTCTAACCATCATTGTCATTT